>JAUCBJ010005185.1:0-57218 GCA_032718475.1 Nemertoderma westbladi
CATAACGCGGGTTACATATTTTTCGATTTCTTAATTAATGAATGTGCCAATATCGATGGGGGGCACGGGAACAAAAAATTTGGGCACATTTAATAAACTGGGGGCGATTTACGGGCGAAACTTGGGGGGACTTACGGGACGCGGGATACATTTCAGATATATAAGGGCCATGGGTGGGGGGTAAAATCAAGCAATACTCTCGGCTGTCAGGGTTGCCTGATAGTTACTATAGGCCTAGACAGCCTCCTTCTACTTCGGTAGTCGGTAACCCACTAGGTCTGGGGACAAGGACTGCCCTTAGCGGTCCCTGGCCATTGGTGGCGACTGAGCCTGAAAAGGACTCGGGCGTTGCTCGATGTGCTAGGGATTTGCGACGGGACCGACAGATCCTAACCGGTTCCCGGTGTGTTGGCTACGACTGAGCCTGAAAAGGACTCAGGCGGAGTTTTTGCATTGGGGACTTGCGAAGGATCGACTGACAGGTCTGGAATGGTTCCTGGTTGTTGGCGACGACTGAGCCTGAAAGGGACTCGGGCGCCATTCGATAAACCGGGGATTTGTGAAGGGCCGATGACCGGACGGAAAGGAAGGGTTCAACGAGGACTGACACCCTGGCGTGGGCTCCACGACTGGCGTTAGTATGAGCCTGAAAAGGACTCAGAAAGCTCCGATGGTTGGGGCTCACAACAGGCAGACAGACCCTTAGCTAAGCCGTACCGCTTTCCTGTGGACCGATCCCGTTAGGGTTCGGGAAGGGTGGGACGGACATGCGACAGGGTCGAAAGACAGAGGACCGGACTTTCCTGGCATACCAACTATTCGGAGCGGGTTCTCGACTACTAACGTGATTACGAGCCTGAAAAGGACTCGGAAAGCATAGGTAGTTGGGACCCTGCGACGAACCGACAGAAACCCTAGCTAAGCCGCGCCGCTTTCCTAATGACTGACCCATATGGGATCAGAAAGGGTGGAGTGGACAAGCAAAGGATCGACTGACGCTAACACTACTGTACCGGGACTCAGGACCGAGGGAAAATGGGGAACATTAGTTAGGTCAAAATCTGAAAGTTAAGCGAACAGTGGGGTAATTAAATAATTTACTGTAGGAATTTCATATTGTGTATTATTGTGAATATTTGGTATATTGATGTGGGGAAGCCCCAATTATATCTCAATCAGAGTGCAACAGTTCAAACTGTAGATCAGAGTTCAAAGTTTAGAGTGCAATATTTCAGGTTGCTACTATTAAAGATTAATATCCAACCAATGAAACTCTTTTCTACCCGCAACTCTGCATTTAAGATCTCCCCCTTCTCCACCCAAACCCCAAACCAAACTCAACCCAAACAGTCTAGAACTCGTAGTCGGCAGGTCATTAGAAGAGAGTCGTTGGCAGGGAATGGAAGTATCGATCACACCCATTGATCTAATACAAGTCGAACCAGGAATCTGGCAGATAGAAGTTGAGGTACAGGGAACCAACGTGGGATGATTTAGAATCACCTTCCGAGTGGTTCAGGCAGAATACGAGACATACGACGAGCTATTTTATGATATTGCATACCTGGCGATATATGAAGCTCTAGAATGATAGAGGAGAACGCCTACGATACTGAAGGAATAGACCCTCATACAGACTCAGAAACCAACGAGGTCCCGAATGTAAAGAACATGGCAGGTCGGTTGGGTGCTCTCAAGGGCGGGGTTACTCGGGCCTATAACCACATCGAGAAACAGCTAAAAGGAGTCGAGGCCCCCCTCAGTGATATACAAACTCAGCTCCAGAAGATCAGGAATACTCTCCACCGATATGAACGGATGTTGCAATCGTACCAGGAGCTCCTTTCCATTAACCGATGAAGAGAACTACCCCAGGATGGAAGAACACACCACCCACTTGGAAGAGTTCCATAAACAACATCGAAGGACCCTCAGCCTCGTGAGAGGTTATGAGGAACATTTTTATCAGAGGATCGAAAAGGCGGATGTGGAATCAGTGCGGACCTCCGGTACCAGGACATTGGTTCCAAGAAAAAGGACTGGGTCCTCGAGGCACGCGCACTCCAGCGCCAGGAGCAAGGTATCTTCAACAATGTGTAGCTCCCAAGGGGGCCAGCTCCTCCGGGACCAGTTACAGGAACAGAGAGCAAGGGCCATTAAAGCCCGGATGGAAGATGAATTCACTCAATTACAGATCAAACAGGATATATTGGTGGAAGGAAGGCGTAAACAGGAGGCCGAACAGCAGGCCGAAATGCGTAAACAGGAGGCCGAAATGCGTCAACAAGATACCGAGGCCCATAGACTTCTTATCCACAAAAAGAACGCGGATATTGCTAAACTTGCTGAATATGAGGCCGCACTCATCGAACGAGAACTTCAACTGTGCGAGGACTGGGAGAAGGGTATAGCACAGGACTATGAACCTGTCCCGGTTCTGGAGCTAGAGAAGTCGTTCACACCACTGGCAGTAAACCCTCCGAAACCCGAATTCCCGCCGGTCATGCGGTCTAAACTGTCGGCGCAAGCACCGGTTTTCTACCCCCCGCCGGTTACTCTTAAGAATGAGGAACCCGAAGCGACACATGACAGCCTTCGGTACGAGCATGAAAAGGACTCGGGAAAAGGTCTCTCATTACCGGAACCTTATTTCACTTCCAATCCTACAGCACCGAGTGTTCACAAGTATGAGCCTGAAAAGGACTCGGAACGTGACACCACCCCTCGATCCACTAACTCATTTACGTCTACTCCGAAGCTCCGTAACTGCGTCGTTATTAAAACTCCCCCTCTTGCCGATCCATCATATGTGGGAGAAAGCGTTAGTAATTACGGACCTCCTAGTCATTCCGGTTCAGACGACATTGGCATCATACGAGCCCTGGAGAATGGTCTGGCTATGCTTAAGATGGAAATACGTACCTTCGAGGGCGACCCCATTGAATACCTTGGGTTTAAAAAACGGTTTTTTGCTCAAATCGGATCGACGGACATTACCAACGCGCAAAAGCTGGTATATTTGTCCCAGTATCTTGGCGACAAACCACGCCGCATTGTGAGATGTTTTGAAGGAGGATCCCACGAGGCATACCACGATGCATGGAAAACGCTCAATAAAAGATATGGCAACGTCGGAACCATAATTAATAAGACGCCTGGATCTCTAGGGGATCCACAGAATATTCAAGAGTTTTCAGACTCAATGAAAGATGCTTATTATACTCTAAAACCATTGAATAAGGAAGAACAGGTGAATAATATCTTAAATCTCCGACAAATCGCCCAGAAATTTCCTGGATGGCTATATAGTAAATGGGCATACAAATGTGTGGACCTCCGGCGAAGACATCCGGATCGTGATCCTAGCTTTCTCGAAATGTCGGCATTCCTAGACGATATATCAGAGGCCATGAATGACTCAATGTTTTCTAAACAAAGTCTCTCCAAAATGGATGGGATGGAGAGCACTTCTCGGAGCAGGGCACCCGCTCCAAAACCAAGATTCCGCCCTCCCCCTGTGAGTACGATGGCCATTACCATGGCCGAGGAGTCGGACGATGAGGATTACAAGGAACCAACATCAGCAGAAGAATGGGCATGCTATTTGGAAAATTGGGCGCCCGAGAGGGAAGGAACAATGGCCTCCCTTATGTGTCTCTTCTGCAGGGATAAGCATAAGCTTGAATTCTGCAGGAAGTTCCAGTTTGCAGAACTAGTCTCTCACTTTGAAGCGATAATGAAACACCGAGGATGCTTCCGGTGTCTTGGAACAGGTCACTACGTAAGGGAGTGCAAACTGAGGTCCTGATATGCGGTTTGTAATGATTACGACACCACACGCTCCTCCACATTCCTGCAAACTTCGACTTTACTACATTACCATTCCGTATTGAATCTAAGCGGAAAGGGGAAACTAACCATGTCTCAAAGGGCTCTCGGACGATCCAGCGGAAAGAAACGAACCCGTTCAAGGCCACTGCTGACATAGCACCTGTGAACAGTATATCAGCTACTGTCAACCTGATCAATCGGCGGTATATGGTTTTCTCCAAAGTGATACCGGTGAGAATCTAAGGCTTGGGAAATCCCTGACCGCACTTGCATTCTTGGATAATGGGTCAGACGGGACCATAATTGACAGGGACTTTCTGGAACATCTGGGCCTAGAATATGAACCTTGTAAACGACCCATACAAACTATTACGGACCACAAAGATGTGGAATCCGGCGAGGTGCAACTCAGCGTGGAAGGGGTCATGACGGGCTATGAAAGGGTGAAACTGACCATGAAAAACGCCCTGGTACACACCGATCTCAGAGTGCGATTCCGACAATCCTCCGAATACGCACCCCTTATACAACTGGATCGGAAGGATATGGACCTAAGATGCCTATCACTAGACGTCCACAGAATCACACTACCTATAGGACTCGATACACCAGAGTTACATATACCTACTGGAGACATTGCACGTTCCATGAAGCTGGACGATGGTTTCTACGCAGAGCGCACCATAATGGGATGGATGCTCTGCGGGATTAAGGAAGAAACCACTGATACCTATACATACCTCCCAAAGTGTCAGATTGAAGGAACCACAACCTCCATGGGCCACTGGTCAGTGGCAGATACGAATGAAGACCTATTCTTGGAGGCAGAGAAGACCTAACGGGAGATGACAAAATACTTTAACCTGGAAACCCAGGAATTCGCCGAAAAGGCTGAAACCCCATCGGAGGAGGACCGATTTAGCGTGGGCATCCTAGACAAGGCAGTATTTAAGGACGGTCATTGGTGCTCGCCAATGCTATGGAAAGATCCGGACAGACCAATGGCCAACAATGCTAGTATGGCCTTGAGGAGGCTAAAAGGAATCTTGCATAGGTTGCATGAGCTACCTGAGGTCAAGGAGAAATATAACAATGTGATTAAGGGATACCTTGAAGATGGGTTAGCGGAGATGGTTCCCCAGGACGAATTGCAGGGGACGAAGAGAACCTACTATCTTCCTACCCACTACGTGGTAGAGGCCCGGAAGGGCAGTAAGATCCGGGTGGTGAATGACGCTGCAGCCACGTATCAAGGTGAGTCGTTGAATAGTCAGCTATATACCGGACCCAACATACAGCATGCTAATCGGCGTATTGATCCGATTCCGAGAGAACAAAGTGGCTTTCACATGTGACATCAAGGCAATGTTTCACCAGGTGAGAACTTTACCACGAGACTCTGATTGCCTCCGTATTCTATGGACAGACAAAACATTAACTCCAAGAAATAAACCAACTTACCTTGGCGGATGTGGACGCGATGCGGATGATCGTCCATATTTTTGGTGCGAAGGATTCGCCGGTCGTGTATAGCGACATGTTGAAGAAGACTGCGACCATGTGCGAAAGTGAGTTCCATCCGACTGTCATCGAGACCATCCGGAGATGTTTCTATGTGGACGACGGATGTGCGGGTGCCGAGAATGTCGAAGAAGCATACCGGCTCGCAATCGGAATGGTGGAATGTTTAAAGAGGGGAGGTTTCCCCCTAGTAAAGTTTAGATCGGATAATAAAGAGCTTATGGAAAGGCTCCCGGAAGATATCAAATTAGATAATGATAAAATGTACTCCGACGGAATAGACCACCGTGTACTCGGCATTGAATGGGACATAAAAATGGACCAGTTCATCTTCAAACACAACCCCCTACCTAAACCAATGACAAAGAACCCCTCTTTGTCATTGGTTTGGGTAGGGGGGTGTCATTGGTCTATTCGTGAAGAGTGCCATCTTTGACCCTTTGAATTTCATATCCCCGGTAACGTTAGCCGGGATGAATCTAATTAAGGAAATGTGGATCGAAGGACTGGGGTGCGATGAAGAACTCCCCCCACACCTAATCGTCAAATGGAAGAGGTGAACTGAGCAGCTTGAACAGCTCCATCTCAGGCGAATTCCTCGACCGTTTTTTCTCGATAAACTGCCCACTGACATATTCCAGCTCCATACCTTCTTGGATGCCTCGAATACTGGAATCGGAGTGGTTATGTACATCCGGAGGATAAGCCAAGATGGAAACGGTGATGTTAGCTTCTTGTTCTCTAAAGCGAAGAAGGTATCCGGGGAATTCGTGGCAACCATACCGAGGCCCGAGCTGCAGGCCACAGTCTGGGCCGTAAGACAAAACCGCATGATTATGCGAAACCTGAGGATCCCCATTGAATCTCAACATTTCAGGGTCGATTCCAGCATAGTGCTCTACTACCTCCATTCACCATCACGACGACACACAACGTTCGTGGCAAACTGTGCCACAGAGATAAAGCAGTGCACTAATCACGAACAGTGGCGTCACGTAAACGGGAAAGAGAACCCGGCAGACTTATCGAGTCGAGGCGCCACCCCACGACAGATCGGTAAAAGTAAACTCTGGCTTGCGGGTCCGGAGTTCTTGAGACATCCGCAATGGACCTGGAGCACCAGGTTTGATCCCGGATTAGAAAGCGGGAAATACTTGGAGGACGATAAGGAAATCCGCAAGGTCCGTGGGAGCGCCGCCGTGGAGATTTATAGTTGCCTGACTGAGCCTGCAAGTGTCTCGGGCAGGCACTATAAGGTCGCAACCACCAAACAACCGGCCGCCTCCTTACGACTCCTCATAGAGCGGACCCCCTCGATGAAACGTCTCATTCATCACGTCATGACGCTCCGGAATTTCGTGCGGTGGAAGGATAACAAACTGATAGTTCAGCGGAGTGTGCAAGAACTCATTATCGCAGAAAAATGTATTGTAAGATATGTTCAGAAGGAAAGTTTCCCTGATGAGTGGGAACAGCTCAATGCGGGCAAGACTTTGAAACCAGATAGCCCGGTCTACCAGTTGAGACCCATGTTGGGAGAGGACGGATTGATCCGCCTTAATACCCAGATGGTGAATGCCAAGGTTGAATATGAAATAAAATATCCGGCGCTCTTACCAGGAACTTCGACATTAGCTAAGCTGCTTGTTCGACAATGCCATGAAGAGAATTATCACGCGGGCTAAAACTGGATCATGGCCAATATACGTCCACGATACTGGATCACCCATATCCAGCCGCTAATTCAGAAAGTATTGAAATGGTGCTTCCCTTGTAGGAGATATCTGTCACCACCACTCACCCAAAGAATGGCCGATTTACTGGCCACACGACTCCAATCCGACTCGCCGCCGTTCTACGTAACTGGCGTAGACTGCTTCGGGCCATTTACAGTCATACAGCGACGATCAAACATTAAATGTTGGGGGGCCATCTTCACATGTCTACGGCCAAGGGTGAACTACCTGGATCTTGTAGTGAATCTCACTCAGCACGCATTTATCAACGCCCTGCGTCGGTTTGTGGCGAATAATGGTTGGTGCCGGCACATATACTCGGACAATGGAACAAACTTCGTGGGAGGAGAAAGGGAATTAAGAGAGGCTATAGACGGATGGTTCACTAACGAAACCGCGTCACACGTCTGGAAGGAGCACCACATCCAGTGGCACTTCCAGACACCCTTAGCACCCCATACGAGCGGGGTATGGGAAAAGCACATTGACTTGGTTAAACGGTCCATGCGTATCGCGTTAGGGGATACCCGGGTTACTCACAATACCTTACGCACCACATTCTGTGAGATCACGGCTACCCTAAACAACCGCCCAATAGTCCCCATATGTGACGACCCTACCAATCTGGAGCCCCTCACCCCCAACCATCGCCTTGGTAGACCCAAGACTCACATACTCCCGGGGGCCATGTTCCCGGATCCCAAAGACACCACGAAACATGCAAGTTGGAAGAAAGCCCAAGCGCTGGCAGCGCATTGGTAGAGAATTTGGGCACAGGAGTATCTTATAATGCTTCGAACAAGGAGGAAATGGAATAACACGTACCGGAATATAGCAGTTGGCAACATGGTACTCGTCAAAGAAGACCTTAAAGACCGCGTTCACTGGCCTGTGGCATGTGTTGTGGAAATATTCCCTATCAAAGATGGACTTGCGAGAACGGTGACAATACGAATGGCAAAGGGCCACTACCAACGCCCTATCCAGAGGTTTTGCCTTCTTGAAGGCAATGACAGCGGTGAGTCCACAAGAGGTGATACGTTCCCTACTCTGGATCCTGCTGCGGACATTGGTGACAATAACAAACCCGTTTAACCCTTCCCATCCTGTTGACAAACTCTTTAAATGTGACTTACCGACAATGATTATGGACCCCCCTTAAACCAACTGTAACCACGCATGGTATTTGTGTTTCCTTGTGTGTTATGTGGAGTCCAGCGTCACCCTGCAGATGTTTCGACTGATGCAGGGTAGTTTTTGTTTTGTTCACCCTGATTTTGGTCATCAGGACCAACTACCATGGATTATCGGAAATGGGAAAGTTTCGAAGTGGAATTCATTGTATCCATTGCGTTATTCTGGTGGGTCCCTTGTGCATTCCACATGACTTCGTCGATAGAGACTTTATGTTCCTCAGCCACGTTAATCTGGTGGGTCCCTGGTGCATTCCACCTGACTTCGTTGGCTAGCTTTATGTTTCTGGGAGTGTTATTCTGGTGGGTCCCTGGTGCATTCCACCTGACTTCACTTCCAGCGTTCTATTCATCATCCGTTATGTGTGCAGTTTGGGGCGTAGGCGGTATAACGAGTCCAGCTGTAGATCCCAGACTGCCGCGTAACACCCCTTCCACAACGAAGAATTCCCAAGAAGATGGTCGAAAGTAGTACGAAATGATGAAAGGAAACAGATAACTCTACTATAAACTGAATGATGACGCTACTATTATGATGATGATAATGTGAAAATGCGCATCCCTGGTGTCTTGCACTTATAACTGAATGGTGGCACGTAATATTATGATAATGTGATAATGCGCATCCCTGGTGTCTTGCACTTATAACCCAATAATGATAGCCGGGGGGCTATAAACCCAATGAAATGATGAAATAAATGATGAAATGATGAAATAAATGATGAAATGTGAAATAAATGATGAAATGCTAGTGTGAAATAAATGAAATGAAATGAAATTTGAAATGAATAAACTGTATAAATGAAAAAGAAAAAAAAAAGGTATAAAATGTAGAAAAGAAAAAGAAGAAATAAAATGGGATAAAAAAGTTAAAAAAGAAATGGTCATAAAAAGTAAAAAACAAGAAAAAACTGGTTGGGTAATAATGGATTGCTATAGTAACTGTGAATGTTGAACTTAGCGTCAATCAGATGACAGATACCTATACAGCAGTATAATATCACCTATATTAAATAACAGAAGAAAAAATTCTGCAGTTACTATAGAATTCAGACTATCTAGATTTATAATTAACTGAATTAATTTGTAACGGACGTAATTTACAATATGGACCAGAATCGCCAGATTTTCAGCAAATTACCTACAACAATCGATTTATTGGACTATCCACAACCTGGATCTCCTAGTTTTGATGTGAAATGGAACGCCCTGTTGAATGAGAATGTGCAAGTCATTCGTTTCTCTGGGAGGGAGGCCCCGGATACCCGTAACTTGCAGGCGCTCCGGTTGACTGACGCTAGTACAAGCCTGAAAAGGACTCGGAACGCTGAGGCAACCGGAGGAGGAAAGTTGTCATTCTGGAATACGTTCCGGCGAAGCATTTACAAATCCCGGTGCTTAATATATGACAACGAGGGCAATGCGACGCCGACTCTGAAGGCGGTTATAATGGCGCGATGTCAGAGTTTCATCGACGATAAGAGTACATATCTCGCACACTGGGGAAACCTGGCGGAATGTACAGAGATGCTGCGAGAGGACCGAATGACAGCCATCCAAAATCAGGATGACTATAAAGAAAAATACGGGACGAAAGAGTACGGTCGGTCGCTAATCGTTGTACTCGGAACCCTGGACGGGTTGGTAATAGTGTGTCGAATCTTTCCAACACCCCAACAGGAAATACGGACAGCCGGGGTGATCTGGTTACTACCGACAGTGATCCAGAAGATCCTGTTCGACATTGATATAATCAAAATCGGGTCAGATATAAAAGCGGACCTCCGAAACGACTACATCAACGCTCCATTCGGAAGGAACCGTAGAGAGGACATCAGCACGATCAGCCACTTCATCGACACCCAAACCCTGCTGGCCTGGTTACGGGTCACGGATTTTATGGGAGGGTTTAGAGAGGTGAGACGGACCAAATCCGGTATCGGCTACCTAGCGGTACTAAATGGCGGTTTAGATTTTAAACCACAAAAGTTCCCGGACTACAATAAAATCTACGACTTGCATCTGGATTTAGCGATACGTCATGAGTGGGAAAACCGTTGGAGGGATGTAGAAAGGAAATGGACGATCCACCAACGCTGGAATAATCCGGAGTGACGGAACTACATCTATGTAACGATGGAGTCGTACAGGGTCACTAAGTTTATCTGCAATACCCTCAATAAGCTTATTAGCGCAGTCCGAAACGCTTTCATAGATTATGAATGGAACGAGGTGATCGAGCAAGCATTCAAGGCGGTACAGAATATCCCACCAGGGGATACCAAGACGCTTGAAATAATCGAGGCCTGGGATCTGAATGGACCGTTCGATATCCCAACGATCAACGACCGCCTTGGCGCCGAGGAACCTATAGTGTCGTCGGAAGGAGAGGAGCTATGGAAACACGAAGGTGTCCTGTTATCCACACCGAAATGCCAACACGAACCAGAAGTTACCTATGGATCAGCTGCTAAGTGGATAGCCACGACTGAGCCTGTGATGGACTCGGGCGTAGCTACTCTGCTTGGCTCGGGTAGTACGGCGAGGGAATTGGTTACCACTCTCGCGCTCAGCGACTTCGATTATACATGCAGGGTGTTATCTCCTTACCCGTTCCCTGGAGGAGATGACTGGTCCACGGAAACTCCGAGCACCAGTACCCAGTGGACCCGGTCGGCAATCCAAGTGACGAAGGGACCTAGTATACCACCGACCCCCGGGAACCTCCTCAGGATTACTTCGGCGAATGTTCCGGCATCCTTTCGCCAACCAGCTATTCCACATGACCCGATGAGGTTCACCTGATGGTACGCTGAACAGATGGAGTGGATTCACCGTCAGAAATGGGCACCCGAAATGCATCCAGCGGACCATAAGGAGGGATACCGCAGCGAGGCCCAACTCCACGACAGCGCGGCGTACCGCGGGCTTCCTATAATAACAATTATTCCCAAGAAGGATAAACGGTTGGAATATTACACTGGCGTGCAAATTCCAATCTTCTTCGGTCAAGAAATGAAACTCGATGTCTGCAGTAGTTGTGGTTCGGAAGGAACAGTGTCCTCGAGGTAAGAAACAAAGAGTAACCGAGCCCTGTTTCCAAATCCTCGGGATAGTATATTGCCCATATTGCGCCATCCCGGGCCATGATGTATCGGTTTGCCCAACATCGTACAATGTATGTACAACATGCGGATTCCGTGGGCATACGGCGAGCCCTCGGTGCAATATTAAATGTCCTTCTAAGGATGTTACAGCTACTGGGAACATGGTAATGTTCGAGACGTACACCAATGTCCACATAAAGACCAGAGTGCGATTGAGCGATCGAAATGTTGCACAGGAGATGGCGTGCGGGTATTTCTCATTCCCCGAACGTCTCCATATGGGAGAGGCTTTACCCTTCCACTACGTGGATCTCCTACTTATCGCCAATCTATTCGGTCCATTCGAGGTGATTAGGCGTCTATACTCGTATACGGAAGCGTTTGGAGATGGAGAATGGTTCCAGACAGCTCGAGCCACCGAGCTAGAAAGGAGAACGGATCTCATCACGATACCTCAATGAGGAATGGCTGCCAGGAGGCAGGCGGCGGCGCTTCTCGCATCAGCCAATGACGCCCCACTACCCGCATTGGCGTTAAACGAAAGTCGATGGGCGAAGAAAAGGAAAGCATATCAAAGTAGGAGATTAAACGATAAAACAAAGGAAGGACTGTCAGACACAGGTATGAAAAAATAGTAGGTAATTATATTTTTTCATACCTGTGGCTGACAGTCCTTCCTTTGTTTTATCGTTTAATATTTACTCGCCACATTCCCCAACATGAATTTTAATTTAAAGTAGGAGATGAAAGACCATGACATTTATAGACATTTATTCAAACATTATATTTTATATATATATGTACGTAAACTGACTCTAGGACAAATTAATCATGGACTATGCAATAACACAAAATTAGTTTTGTATGGGGAAATGACCTTACGCAAACTCGATCTACCGATAGACCTCACGAAGGTCATTTGGGGGGACTGTTCGCGTTATTTTAATTATCATAATGCGAGTTACATATTTTTCGATTTCTTATTTTATGAATGTGCCAATATCGATGGGGGGCATGGGAACAAAAAATTGGGCACATTTAATAAACTGGGGGTGATTTACGGGCGAAACTTGGGGGGACTTATGGGACGCGGGATACATTTCAGATATTTAAGGGCCATGGGTGGGGGGTAAAATCAAGCAATACTCTCGGCTGTCAGGGTTGCTGATAGTTACTTTAGACCTAGACAACGCTAGCCTGAAACGGACTCGGGCGCCGTTCGATAAACCGGGGATTTGTGAAGGGCCGATGACCAGATGGAAAGGAAGGGTTCAACGAGGACTGACTTCCTGGCGTGGGCTCCATGACTGGCGTTAGTACGAGCCTGAAAAGGACTCGGAAAGCTCCGATGGTTGGGGCTCACAATGGGCTGACAGACCCTTAGCTAAGCCGTACCGCTTTCCTGAGGACTGATCCTGTTAGGGTTCGGGAAGGGTGGGACGGACATGCGATAGGGTCGAAAGACAGAGGACCGAACTTTACTGGCATACCGACTATTCGGAGCGGGTTCTCGACTACTAACGTGATTACGAGCCTGAAAAGGACTTGGAAAGCATAGGTAGTTGGGACCCTGCGACGAACCGACAGAATCCCTAGCTAAGCTGTGCCGCTTTCCTAATGACTGAACCGTATGGGATCAGGAAGGGTGGAGCGGGCAAAGGATCGACCGACGCTGACACTACTGTACCGGGACTAGTACCGAGGGAAAATTGGAAACATTAGTTAGGTCAAAATCTGAAAGTTAAGCGAACAGTGGGGTAATTAAATAATTTACTGTAGGAATTTCATATTGTGTATTATTGTGAATATTTGGTATATTGGTGTGGGGAAGCCCAAATTATTCTCAATCAGAGTGCAACAGAGTGTAACAGAGTTCCAACTGCAGATCAGAGTTCAAAGTTTAGAGTGCAATATTTCAGGTTACTACTATTAAAGATTAATATCCAACCAATGAAACTCTTTTCTACCCGCAACTCTGCATTAAAGATAACGTCCTTCTCCACTCCCAATAACCAGTGACTGGCCGGAATATAGTGGTCTGAAAGTTCCGCCTCCAGCATTGGCGTTTTCCCCCCTGGTGTCGGGAATAACGGCAACAATTATTATTATTATTATATACTATTATTATATATCAAATTTTATCTAGCATCTCCTTAACTATATATCATGCATGCTAATACTAAATATTAAGTGCATAGGTGGTGGTTGTCTGTAGAATGTGTGTTGCTTCTACCTACTGTACAGTAGGAAGTGCAGGGTTGGATCCCATGCCAAGCCACTTACGATTTCATAACTGTTTCACCAACCCAGGGATATGGGAGGGCACCCGAAAGTGTTTGACATTTTTCAACCTTGGGAGTTAGTGTGGCGCTCTCCCTACCTACAGGTATCAGCCGAGAGAAGATAATTCGGGGTACCTCCGATGATGGTGTTTAATGTTCTACTTTCACTTTACGAAATATTCAGAAGTAAGTCATGGACAGCTCGAAAGTTTGACTGCGAAACTTTAGGAAGATTGTGGAGAACGATTGGAATTCCATCAGCCTTATATAAAATAAAATTCATATTTAGAGCCCTAACTAGGACGCAAACGGTAGTCATAGGAACACATTATAGGAAGCTGCTACGTAGACTACTCTGTGTGGGAAATTATGTGGGTAACAATCGGCTCTACGGCTTAATGGGATGCAGCTACATTGCCGATGAGGCATACAAGTCTATAGTAGGGGCCGGCCATCATACGATTAGAAACGTGTCCTAATGATTTATGGCAAACTGGACTCGGTTATGCCCTATTATACAATAAACAAGACACGGCACACATTGTCCTTGGCAGCACCTATCACAAAGCCGCAATGGCCTATCCGCTTCCTATTCTCCACTCGCTACAAACGTATACTTATGTAGCACACAGCGTGCTCTCACGTATAAAACCAAGGGAACTAAAATTAAGTGAGAAAAATGATGCTAGCTTTATTGCAAACTGTTACAAAATGGCAATACCCTTAATAATAATAATAATAATAATAATATTGGTTATTTATATAGCGCTTTTCTACGCTCAGCATACTCAAAGCGCTTTTATTATCATTACCCCAGCAAAGCTGCGATAAACACAAATATATCCTTGACTATTTTTGAATCATATAATCTAACAAACTACTATTTAAACATTGCCTCCGTGGTGTAGTGGTTAGCATGCATACCTGAACGTTTATCGGGAGACGCGGGTTCAATCCCCGCTGGTGGAGAATTCATTTTTTCCGCTCCATTTGCTATAGAGTTGGATCATCCTTAGTCCTGTTTAATTACTTATTAAACTATTTAAACATTATTATAAAATTTATAGCTAACTTAACCAGATCTAATAATATCGTGCAATTGATTAATTTGTTAAGGCAATATGTATTGTAATATGTATTGTGTTGAGGTTAACACGTTTAACCCCACATATTGATTCATTGCGGTTATTCCTGATTACAAATCAGCAATGTCTTTGATTTCTTTTGATATGTTGGATCTGAATGGCCGTTGGCCTACTTTTATTTTGTGCATAACTGATTAAAATAGTTTTAACAAACGTATTCGTGTAACATAGGTTACATTTAGTGTAATACTAGTACCTACGAGGTAATTTATAGCCGGACTATTATATAAGTTCTAAGTCTTAACGTTCTATGGTCACGATATGTGTATAACTCTTATCTGTGGACAGTGTTTCTGGTTTTTTTAATGTTTTATCTGCCAATTTTACATGAATAAATGCCGGCTCGATTCCTCGATTAATTCCGGTTCGTTAATAGATAGACTTTACAAATACAGACACAGACTCCGTGTAAATTTAACCTTTAATATTTAGATAATGCTTACCAGGATCCGTTCTCTTCTTCACTTCTACATTTTCTGAATTGTCATCATTAGCAGAAATAACTACAGACATGACCCCCAGTAGGGCTGCAAATAATATGCATAATGGCACATTCGCCCTGTAACTGGACCTATACCTAGGCGACATAGAGCCAACATTCGCCCTGTAACTGGACATATTATTAGGCGATATAAAGCCAACTCTACTGCTCGCGACCACATATGTTGGTGTTTTCCCAGCTAGTAGTGTCAGATTTAACTCAGGTAAAGGAAACAAATTTAAATTTAAATGAATTACATAAATTATATTAAATTATGTTGTCTATTTGTTGCAATGTCCTGTGTTCTACAATATTACCATAATAATATATATCGCTGTAAGTACATAGGTTATGTTATAAATGTTAATGTGCGAGAGAGGGGAACATGCAATGAAGATATGGATTTTACCACATGAGATATTTCACAACATCACCCTTAAGTTGATTCACTACAATGCAATAAAGGTTATATTTATATATAACTAAGCATATACCATATATACTATATAACAGCAACTAAGGGATTATTTTATATCTTACACGTGGCAAATTTCGATTACTGTAGAGATGCCCCTCCATATGTTATGTTATCAAGGTATCATGACTTGTGGCACTGTTAATTAATGCAGTTATTAAATGTACTGTAGTGTATGTACAGTAGTTAGAGTTAAAGACGAGATCATACCAGGTCTAATTTTCTGGCAACCAACTCATGGAAAACGTACCCGTGGACGACCGGCTATAACACAGCTATAACATAACTGTACTTGAGAGAAACGAAATTGTGACAACTATGGAGAATCGGTTTTTAATGTCAAACATGAACTTTGCAGTCTCTAGTTCAAAACGTTTATAAAGTTGTAAAATATTAAGTGATTTATATATAGGTGCCGATCGAAAGTGATTGAAAGTGATTGCTAGTATTATTTTGGTTGCTTTTTTTTTAATTGGGCTAGTATAGGAGTTGTAACTGTTTCCCCACAGGACTAGTCCGCACAATAAGTGTGGGTGGACAAGGGCAAAATATAGTGTTCTTAATATGTAAATTGGTAGAATGTGTCTTAATTTATAAAAGATTCGTGAGAGTTTTGATATTTTTGATAAATTATATTCACAATGAATTTTCCAATTAATTTTTTTATCATTAAAAATTCCTAGAAATTTTGAGGCGGTTTTTGTGGCAATAGGGTGATAGTAGATTGTATTGTGACCGTGGGGATTGGTGGATGTCGGCTGTTATGGAATAGTACCGTATATACTCAGTCTTCTTTAAATTTACTGAAAGTTTGTTGTCGGTTCATTGAGTCAGTCTTGTAGTTCAGTGTTAACAGTTTTAATGAGTTTAATAGTATTTTTATCGCAGTAAAGTAGCGTAGTGTCGTCTGCGAATAGCCCTGTGGAGTTCCACAAGGTGAGTTAGTTGTTCCAGATGTACGGCCGTCAATGGATACTAGGTAAAAGTAAAGTAAAAGTAAATTTTCTTCGGCCGTTAGGCCAGGGATTACGCACAAAGTCTGACGACTTATTTTCAGTGCGGTCCCCCCAGAACTTTACTCCCCAGAGGAAACTCTAGTACTCATTTAGCTACCACTTAAGGATGCAAGGCAGAGATGCGCCCTGGCTGGTCCCTTTAAAGCATTCGTGCCGAAACGGAATCTGCCCTGGCCCATGTGAGGATCGAACCCACGACCTACAGGAGATGTGAATTCAATGCAACCACTACACCAAGGTGGAACCTTAGGTGTACCTGTGTTCTGTTTGGAGAAAGCTACTGTGGTGCTTTTGTGGTATTGTGGTACTGTGAAGCTTTTGTGGTCAAGTGTGTCAAAAGCTTTCTTGAGATCCACAGAAATAAGGCAGGCGGAGCTTTGGTTGTCGAGAGTTTCCTGTAATTGTTCAGTAATAGTGAGTATGACATCAGTAGTTGTAATTTGTTTGCGGAATCCGTGTTGAGCTGGAGATTGTAGGTTGTATTTATTTAAGTAGGTCGTTAATTGTGTATTAATTTGTTTAATTAATTAGACTTTCATAGATTTTATTGAAAATGGGTAAGATAGAAATGGGGCGGTAATTATTTTTAAATGTCGGATCACCTGACTTATACTATACACTGTTATTATTTTTATCTTTCGGATCACCTGACTTATACACTGGTATTATTATTATCTGTCGGATCACCTGACTTATACACTGGTATTATTTTTATCTGTCGGATCACCTGACTTATACACTGTTATTATTTTTATCTGTCGGATCACCTGACTTATACGCTGGTATTATTTTATCTGTCGGATCACCTGACTTATACACTGTTATTATTTTTATCTGTCGGATCACCTGACTTATACACTGTTATTATTTTTATCTGTCGGATCACCTGACTTATACACTGTTATTATTTTTATCTTTCGGATCACCTGACTTATACACTGGTATTATTTTTATCTGCCGGATCACCTGACTTATACACTGTTATTATTTTTATCTTTCGGATCACCTGACTTATACACTGGTATTATTTTTATCTGTCGGATCACCTGACTTATACACTGGTATTATTTTTATCTGCCGGATCACCTGACTTATACACTGTTATTATTTTTATCTTTCGGATCACCTGACTTATACACTGGTATTATTTTTATCTTTCGGATCACCTGACTTATACACTGTTATTATTTTTATCTTTCGGATCACCTGACTTATACACTGTTATTATTTTTATCTTTCGGATCACCTGACTTATACACTGGTATTATTTTATCTTTCGGATCACCTGACTTATACACTGGTATTATTTTTATCTTTCGGATCACCTGACTTATTATACACTGGTATTATTTTTATCTGCCGGATCACCTGACTTATACACTGTTATTATTTTTATCTTTCGGATCACCTGACTTATACACTGGTATTATTTTTATCTTTCGGATCACCTGACTTATACACTGTTATTATTTTTATCTTTCGGATCACCTGACTTATACACTGTTATTATTTTTATCTTTCGGATCACCTGACTTATACACTGGTATTATTTTATCTTTCGGATCACCTGACTTATACACTGGTATTATTTTTATCTTTCGGATCACCTGACTTATACACTGGTATTATTTTATCTTTCGGATCACCTGACTTATACACTGGTATTATTTTTATCTTTCGGATCACCTGACTTATACACTGGTATTATTTTTATCTGTCGGATCACCTGACTTATACACTGGTATTATTTTTATCTGCCGGATCACCTGACTTATACACTGTTATTATTTTTATCTTTCGGATCACCTGACTTATACACTGTTATTATTTTTATCTTTCGGATCACCTGACTTATACACTGGTATTATTTTTATCTGTCGGATCACCTGACTTATACACTGGTATTATTTTTATCTGTCGGATCACCTGACTTATACACTGGTATTATTTTTATCTGCCGGATCACCTGACTTATACACTGGTATTATTTTTATCTTTCGGATCACCTGACTTATTATACACTGGTATTATTTTTATCTTTCGGATCACCTGACTTATACACTGGTATTATTTTTATCTTTCGGATCACCTGACTTATACACTGTTATTATTTTTATCTTTCGGATCACCTGACTTATACACTGGTATTATTTTATCTTTCGGATCACCTGACTTATTATACACTGGTATTATTTTATCTTTCGGATCACCTGACTTATACACTGGTATTATTTTATCTTTCGGATCACCTGACTTATTATACACTGGTATTATTTTTATCTGTCGGATCACCTGACTTATACACTGGTATTATTTTATCCTTCGGATCACCTGACTTATTATACACTGGTATTATTTTTATCTTTCGGATCACCTGACTTATTATACACTGGTATTATTTTAGCTTTCGGATCACCTGACTTATACACTGTTATTATTTTTATCTTTCGGATCACCTGACTTATACACTGGTATTATTTTATCTTTCGGATCACCTGACTTATACACTGTTATTATTTTTATCTTTCGGATCACCTGACTTATACACTGGTATTATTTTATCTTTCGGATCACCTGACTTATACACTGGTATTATTTTTATCTTTCGGATCACCTGACTTATACACTGGTATTATTTTATCTTTCGGATCACCTGACTTATACACTGGTATTATTTTTATCTTTCGGATCACCTGACTTATACACTGGTATTATTTTTATCTGTCGGATCACCTGACTTATACACTGGTATTATTTTTATCTGCCGGATCACCTGACTTATACACTGTTATTATTTTTATCTTTCGGATCACCTGACTTATACACTGTTATTATTTTTATCTTTCGGATCACCTGACTTATACACTGGTATTATTTTTATCTGTCGGATCACCTGACTTATACACTGGTATTATTTTTATCTGTCGGATCACCTGACTTATACACTGGTATTATTTTTATCTGCCGGATCACCTGACTTATACACTGGTATTATTTTTATCTTTCGGATCACCTGACTTATTATACACTGGTATTATTTTTATCTTTCGGATCACCTGACTTATACACTGGTATTATTTTTATCTTTCGGATCACCTGACTTATACACTGTTATTATTTTTATCTTTCGGATCACCTGACTTATACACTGGTATTATTTTATCTTTCGGATCACCTGACTTATTATACACTGGTATTATTTTATCTTTCGGATCACCTGACTTATACACTGGTATTATTTTATCTTTCGGATCACCTGACTTATTATACACTGGTATTATTTTTATCTGTCGGATCACCTGACTTATACACTGGTATTATTTTATCCTTCGGATCACCTGACTTATTATACACTGGTATTATTTTTATCTTTCGGATCACCTGACTTATTATACACTGGTATTATTTTAGCTTTCGGATCACCTGACTTATACACTGTTATTATTTTTATCTGTCGGATCACCTGACTTATAGACTGTTATTATTTTTATCTTTCGGATCACCTGACTTATTATACACTGGTATTATTTTATCTTTCGGATCACCTGACTTATACACTGTTATTATTTTTATCTGTCGGATCACCTGACTTATACACTGGTATTATTTTTATCTTTCGGATCACCTGACTTATTATACACTGGTATTATTTTATCTTTCGGATCACCTGACTTATACACTGGTATTATTTTTATTTGTCGGATCACCTGACTTATACACTGTTATTATTTTTATCTTTCGGATCACCTGACTTATACACTGGTATTATTTTTATCTTTCGGATCACCTGACTTATTATACACTGGTATTATTTTATCTTTCGGATCACCTGACTTATACACTGTTATTATTTTTATCTGTCGGATCACCTGACTTATACACTGTTATTATTTTTATCTTTCGGATCACCTGACTTATTATACACTGGTATTATTTTATCTTTCGGATCACCTGACTTATACACTGGTATTATTTTTATCTGTCGGATCACCTGACTTATACACTGTTATTATTTTTATCTTTCGGATCACCTGACTTATTATACACTGGTATTATTTTTATCTTTCGGATCACCTGACTTATTATACACTGGTATTATTTTATCTTTCGGATCACCTGACTTATTATACACTGGTATTATTTTATCTTTCGGATCACCTGACTTATACACTGGTATTATTTTATCTTTCGGATCACCTGACTTATTATACACTGGTATTATTTTTATATTTCGGATCACCTGACTTATTATACACTGGTATTATTTAATCTTTCGGATCACCTGACTTATTATACACTGGTATTATTTTTATATTTCGGATCACCTGACTTATTATACACTGGTATTATTTTATCTGTCGGATCACCTGACTTATACACTGTTATTATTTTTATCTTTCGGATCACCTGACTTATACACTGGTATTATTTTATCTTTCGGATCACCTGACTTATTATACACTGGTATTATTTTTATATTTCGGATCACCTGACTTATTATACACTGGTATTATTTTATCTGTCGGATCACCTGACTTATACACTGTTATTATTTTTATCTTTCGGATCACCTGACTTATTATACACTGGTATTATTTTATCTTTCGGATCACCTGACTTATACACTGGTATTATTTTTATCTGTCGGATCACCTGACTTATACACTGTTATTATTTTTATCTTTCGGATCACCTGACTTATTATACACTGGTATTATTTTTATCTTTCGGATCACCTGACTTATTATACACTGGTATTATTTTATCTTTCGGATCACCTGACTTATTATACACTGGTATTATTTTATCTTTCGGATCACCTGACTTATACACTGGTATTATTTTATCTTTCGGATCACCTGACTTATTATACACTGGTATTATTTTTATATTTCGGATCACCTGACTTATTATACACTGGTATTATTTAATCTTTCGGATCACCTGACTTATTATACACTGGTATTATTTTTATCTTTCGGATCACCTGACTTATTATACACTGGTATTATTTTATCTTTCGGATCACCTGACTTATTATACACTGGTATTATTTTTATATTTCGGATCACCTGACTTATTATACACTGGTATTATTTTATCTTTCGGATCACCTGACTTATTATACACTGGTATTATTTTATCTTTCGGATCACCTGACTTATTATACACTGGTATTATTTTATCTTTCGGATCACCTGACTTATTATACACTGGTATTATTTTTATATTTCGGATCACCTGACTTATTATACACTGGTATTATTTAATCTTTCGGATCACCTGACTTATTATACACTGGTATTATTTTTATCTTTCGGATCACCTGACTTATTATACACTGGTATTATTTTATCTGTCGGATCACCCGACTTATACACTGTTATTATTTTTATCTGTCGGATCACCTGACTTATACACTGTTATTATTTTTATCTGTCGGATCCCCTGACGTATACACTGGTATTATTTTATCTTTCGGATCACCTGACTTATACACTGGTATTATTTTATCTTTCGGATCACCTGACTTATTATACACTGGTATTATTTAATCTTTCGGATCACCTGACTTATACACTGTTATTATTTTTATCTGTCGGATCACCTGACTTATACACTGTTATTATTTTTATCTTTCGGATCACCTGACTTATTATACACTGGTATTATTTAATCTTTCGGATCACCTGACTTATACACTGTTATTATTTTTATCTGTCGGATCACCTGACTTATACACTGTTATTATTTTTATCTTTCGGATCACCTGACTTATTATACACTGGTATTATTTAATCTTTCGGATCACCTGACTTATACACTGTTATTATTTTTATCTGTCGGATCACCTGACTTATACACTGTTATTATTTTTATCTTTCGGATCACCTGACTTATTATACACTGGTATTATTTTATCTTTCGGATCACCGGACTTATTATACACTGGTATTATTTAATCTTTCGGATCACCTGACTTATACACTGTTATTATTTTTATCTGTCGGATCACCTGACTTATACACTGTTATTATTTTTATCTTTCGGATCACCTGACTTATTATACACTGGTATTATTTAATCTTTCGGATCACCTGACTTATACACTGTTATTATTTTTATCTGTCGGCTCACCTGACTTATACACTGTTATTATTTTTATCTTTCGGATCACCTGACTTATTATACACTGGTATTATTTTATCTTTCGGATCACCGGACTTATACACTGTTATTATTTTTATCTGTCGGATCACCTGACTTATACACTGTTATTATTTTTATCTTTCGGATCACCTGACTTATTATACACTGGTATTATTTTATCTTTCGGATCACCTGACTTATACACTGTTATTATTTTTATCTTTCGGATCACCTGACTTATACACTGGTATTATTTTATCTTTCGGATCACCTGACTTATTATACACTGGTATTATTTTATCTTTCGGATCACCTGACTTATACACTGGTATTATTTTATCTTTCGGATCACCTGACTTATTATACACTGGTATTATTTTTATCTGTCGGATCACCTGACTTATACACTGGTATTATTTTATCCTTCGGATCACCTGACTTATTATACACTGGTATTATTTTTATCTTTCGGATCACCTGACTTATTATACACTGGTATTATTTTAGCTTTCGGATCACCTGACTTATACACTGTTATTATTTTTATCTTTCGGATCACCTGACTTATACACTGGTATTATTTTATCTTTCGGATCACCTGACTTATACACTGTTATTATTTTTATCTTTCGGATCACCTGACTTATACACTGGTATTATTTTATCTTTCGGATCACCTGACTTATACACTGGTATTATTTTTATCTTTCGGATCACCTGACTTATACACTGGTATTATTTTATCTTTCGGATCACCTGACTTATACACTGGTATTATTTTTATCTTTCGGATCACCTGACTTATACACTGGTATTATTTTTATCTGTCGGATCACCTGACTTATACACTGGTATTATTTTTATCTGCCGGATCACCTGACTTATACACTGTTATTATTTTTATCTTTCGGATCACCTGACTTATACACTGTTATTATTTTTATCTTTCGGATCACCTGACTTATACACTGGTATTATTTTTATCTGTCGGATCACCTGACTTATACACTGGTATTATTTTTATCTGTCGGATCACCTGACTTATACACTGGTATTATTTTTATCTGCCGGATCACCTGACTTATACACTGGTATTATTTTTATCTTTCGGATCACCTGACTTATTATACACTGGTATTATTTTTATCTTTCGGATCACCTGACTTATACACTGGTATTATTTTTATCTTTCGGATCACCTGACTTATACACTGTTATTATTTTTATCTTTCGGATCACCTGACTTATACACTGGTATTATTTTATCTTTCGGATCACCTGACTTATTATACACTGGTATTATTTTATCTTTCGGATCACCTGACTTATACACTGGTATTATTTTATCTTTCGGATCACCTGACTTATTATACACTGGTATTATTTTTATCTGTCGGATCACCTGACTTATACACTGGTATTATTTTATCCTTCGGATCACCTGACTTATTATACACTGGTATTATTTTTATCTTTCGGATCACCTGACTTATTATACACTGGTATTATTTTAGCTTTCGGATCACCTGACTTATACACTGTTATTATTTTTATCTGTCGGATCACCTGACTTATAGACTGTTATTATTTTTATCTTTCGGATCACCTGACTTATTATACACTGGTATTATTTTATCTTTCGGATCACCTGACTTATACACTGTTATTATTTTTATCTGTCGGATCACCTGACTTATACACTGGTATTATTTTTATCTTTCGGATCACCTGACTTATTATACACTGGTATTATTTTATCTTTCGGATCACCTGACTTATACACTGGTATTATTTTTATTTGTCGGATCACCTGACTTATACACTGTTATTATTTTTATCTTTCGGATCACCTGACTTATACACTGGTATTATTTTTATCTTTCGGATCACCTGACTTATTATACACTGGTATTATTTTATCTTTCGGATCACCTGACTTATACACTGTTATTATTTTTATCTGTCGGATCACCTGACTTATACACTGTTATTATTTTTATCTTTCGGATCACCTGACTTATTATACACTGGTATTATTTTATCTTTCGGATCACCTGACTTATACACTGGTATTATTTTTATCTGTCGGATCACCTGACTTATACACTGTTATTATTTTTATCTTTCGGATCACCTGACTTATTATACACTGGTATTATTTTTATCTTTCGGATCACCTGACTTATTATACACTGGTATTATTTTATCTTTCGGATCACCTGACTTATACACTGTTATTATTTTTATCTTGTCGGATCACCTGACTTATACACTGTTATTATTTTTATCTTTCGGATCACCTGACTTATTATACACTGGTATTATTTTATCTTTCGGATCACCTGACTTATACACTGGTATTATTTTATCTTTCGGATCACCTGACTTATACACTGTTATTATTTTTATCTTTCGGATCACCTGACTTATTATACACTGGTATTATTTTATCTTTCGGATCACCTGACTTATACACTGGTATTATTTTTATCTGTCGGATCACCTGACTTATACACTGTTATTATTTTTATCTTTCGGATCACCTGACTTATTATACACTGGTATTATTTTTATCTTTCGGATCACCTGACTTATTATACACTGGTATTATTTTATCTTTCGGATCACCTGACTTATACACTGGTATTATTTTTATCTTGTCGGATCACCTGACTTATACACTGTTATTATTTTTATCTTTCGGATCACCTGACTTATACACTGGTATTATTTTTATCTTTCGGATCACCTGACTTATACACTGGTATTATTTTTATCTTTCGGATCACCTGACTTATACACTGGTATTATTTTTATCTTTCGGATCACCTGACTTATTATACACTGGTATTATTTTATCTTTCGGATCACCTGACTTATACACTGGTATTATTTTTATCTGTCGGATCACCTGACTTATACACTGTTATTATTTTTATCTTTCGGATCACCTGACTTATTATACACTGGTATTATTTTATCTTTCGGATCACCTGACTTATACACTGTTATTATTTTTATCTGTCGGATCACCTGACTTATACACTGTTATTATTTTTATCTTTCGGATCACCTGACTTATTATACACTGGTATTATTTTATCTTTCGGATCACCTGACTTATACACTGGTATTATTTTTATCTGTCGGATCACCTGACTTATACACTGTTATTATTTTTATCTTTCGGATCACCTGACTTATTATACACTGGTATTATTTTTATCTTTCGGATCACCTGACTTATTATACACTGGTATTATTTTATCTTTCGGATCACCTGACTTATACACTGTTATTATTTTTATCTTGTCGGATCACCTGACTTATACACTGTTATTATTTTTATCTTTCGGATCACCTGACTTATACACTGGTATTATTTTTATCTTTCGGATCACCTGACTTATTATACACTGGTATTATTTTATCTTTCGGATCACCTGACTTATACACTGTTATTATTTTTATCTGTCGGATCACCTGACTTATACACTGTTATTATTTTTATCTTTCGGATCACCTGACTTATTATACACTGGTATTATTTTATCTTTCGGATCACCTGACTTATACACTGGTATTATTTTTATCTGTCGGATCACCTGACTTATACACTGTTATTATTTTTATCTTTCGGATCACCTGACTTATTATACACTGGTATTATTTTTATCTTTCGGATCACCTGACTTATTATACACTGGTATTATTTTATCTTTCGGATCACCTGACTTATACACTGTTATTATTTTTATCTTGTCGGATCACCTGACTTATACACTGTTATTATTTTTATCTTTCGGATCACCTGACTTATTATACACTGGTATTATTTTATCTTTCGGATCACCTGACTTATACACTGGTATTATTTTATCTTTCGGATCACCTGACTTATACACTGTTATTATTTTTATCTTTCGGATCACCTGACTTATTATACACTGGTATTATTTTATCTTTCGGATCACCTGACTTATACACTGGTATTATTTTTATCTGTCGGATCACCTGACTTATACACTGTTATTATTTTTATCTTTCGGATCACCTGACTTATTATACACTGGTATTATTTTTATCTTTCGGATCACCTGACTTATTATACACTGGTATTATTTTATCTTTCGGATCACCTGACTTATACACTGGTATTATTTTTATTTGTCGGATCACCTGACTTATACACTGTTATTATTTTTATCTTTCGGATCACCTGACTTATACACTGGTATTATTTTTATCTTTCGGATCACCTGACTTATTATACACTGGTATTATTTTATCTTTCGGATCACCTGACTTATACACTGTTATTATTTTTATCTGTCGGATCACCTGACTTATACACTGTTATTATTTTTATCTTTCGGATCACCTGACTTATTATACACTGGTATTATTTTATCTTTCGGATCACCTGACTTATACACTGTTATTATTTTTATCTTTCGGATCACCTGACTTATACACTGGTATTATTTTTATCTTTCGGATCACCTGACTTATTATACACTGGTATTATTTTTATCTGTCGGATCACCTGACTTATACACTGTTATTATTTTTATCTTTCGGATCACCTGACTTATTATACACTGGTATTATTTTTATCTTTCGGATCACCTGACTTATTATACACTGGTATTATTTTATCTTTCGGATCACCTGACTTATTATACACTGGTATTATTTTATCTTTCGGATCACCTGACTTATACACTGGTATTATTTTATCCTTCGGATCACCTGACTTATTATACACTGGTATTATTTTTATCTTTCGGATCACCTGACTTATTATACACTGGTATTATTTTATCTTTCGGATCACCTGACTTATACACTGTTATTATTTTTATCTGTCGGATCACCTGACTTATACACTGTTATTATTTTTATCTTTCGGATCACCTGACTTATTATACACTGGTATTATTTTATCTTTCGGATCACCTGACTTATTATACACTGGTATTATTTTATCTGTCGGATCACCTGACTTACTATGCACTGGTATTATTTTATCTTTCGGATCACCGGACTTATACACTGGTATTATTTTATCTTTCGGATCACCTGACTTATTATACACTGGTATTATTTTATCTTTCGGATCACCGGACTTATACACTGGTATTATTTTATCTTTCGGATCACCTGACTTATACACTGGTATTATTTTATCTTTCGGATCACCTGACTTATACACTGGTATTATTTTATCTTTCGGATCACCTGACTTATTATACACTGGTATTATTTTTATCTTTCGGATCACCTGACTTATTATACACTGCTATTATTTTATCTTTCGGATCACCTGACTTATACACTGGTATTATTTTATCTTTCGGATCACCTGACTTATTATACACTGGTATTATTTTTATCTTTCGGATCACCTGACTTATTATACACTGGTATTATTTTTTATCTTTCGGATCACCTGACTTATTATACACTGGTATTATTTTATCTTTCGGATCACCTGACTTATTATACACTGGTATTATTTTATCTTTCGGATCACCTGACTTATTATACACTGGTATTATTTTATCTTTCGGATCACCGGACTTATACACTGGTATTATTTTATCTTTCGGATCACCTGACTTATACACTGGTATTATTTTATCTTTCGGATCACCTGACTTATACACTGGTATTATTTTATCTTTCGGATCACCTGACTTATTATACACTGGTATTATTTTTATCTTTCGGATCACCTGACTTATTATACACTGGTATTATTTTATCTTTCGGATCACCTGACTTATACACTGGTATTATTTTATCTTTCGGATCACCTGACTTATACACTGGTATTATTTTATCTTTCGGATCACCTGACTTATACACTGGTATTATTTTATCTTTCGGATCACCTGACTTATTATACACTGTTATTATTTTTATCTTTCGGATCACCTGACTTATTATACACTGGTATTATTTTATCTTTCGGATCACCTGACTTATTATACACTGGTATTATTTTTATCTGTCGGATCACCTGACTTATACACTGGTATTATTTTATCCTTCGGATCACCTGACTTATTATACACTGGTATTATTTTTATCTTTCGGATCACCTGACTTATTATACACTGGTATTATTTTAGCTTTCGGATCACCTGACTTATACACTGTTATTATTTTTATCTGTCGGATCACCTGACTTATAGACTGTTATTATTTTTATCTTTCGGATCACCTGACTTATTATACACTGGTATTATTTTATCTTTCGGATCACCTGACTTATACACTGTTATTATTTTTATCTGTCGGATCACCTGACTTATACACTGGTATTATTTTTATCTTTCGGATCACCTGACTTATTATACACTGGTATTATTTTATCTTTCGGATCACCTGACTTATACACTGGTATTATTTTTATTTGTCGGATCACCTGACTTATACACTGTTATTATTTTTATCTTTCGGATCACCTGACTTATACACTGGTATTATTTTTATCTTTCGGATCACCTGACTTATTATACACTGGTATTATTTTATCTTTCGGATCACCTGACTTATACACTGTTATTATTTTTATCTGTCGGATCACCTGACTTATACACTGTTATTATTTTTATCTTTCGGATCACCTGACTTATTATACACTGGTATTATTTTATCTTTCGGATCACCTGACTTATACACTGGTATTATTTTTATCTGTCGGATCACCTGACTTATACACTGTTATTATTTTTATCTTTCGGATCACCTGACTTATTATACACTGGTATTATTTTTATCTTTCGGATCACCTGACTTATTATACACTGGTATTATTTTATCTTTCGGATCACCTGACTTATTATACACTGGTATTATTTTATCTTTCGGATCACCTGACTTATTATACACTGGTATTATTTTATCTTTCGGATCACCTGACTTATACACTGTTATTATTTTATCCTTCGGATCACCTGACTTATTATACACTGGTATTATTTTTATATTTCGGATCACCTGACTTATTATACACTGGTATTATTTAATCTTTCGGATCACCTGACTTATACACTGTTATTATTTTTATCTGTCGGATCACCTGACTTATACACTGTTATTATTTTTATCTTTCGGATCACCTGACTTATTATACACTGGTATTATTTTATCTTTCGGATCACCTGACTTATTATACACTGGTATTATTTTATCTTTCGGATCACCGGACTTATACACTGGTATTATTTTATCTTTCGGATCACCTGACTTATTATACACTGGTATTATTTTATCTTTCGGATCACCGGACTTATACACTGGTATTATTTTATCTTTCGGATCACCTGACTTATACACTGGTATTATTTTATCTTTCGGATCACCTGACTTATACACTGGTATTATTTTATCTTTCGGATCACCTGACTTATTATACACTGGTATTATTTTTATCTTTCGGATCACCTGACTTATTATACACTGGTATTATTTTATCTTTCGGATCACCTGACTTATACACTGGTATTATTTTATCTTTCGGATCACCTGACTTATTATACACTGGTATTATTTTTATCTTTCGGATCACCTGACTTATTATACACTGGTATTATTTTTATCTTTCGGATCACCTGACTTATTATACACTGGTATTATTTTATCTTTCGGATCACCTGACTTATTATACACTGGTATTATTTTTATCTTTCGGATCACCTGACTTATTATACACTGGTATTATTTTATCTTTCGGATCACCTGACTTATACACTGGTATTATTTTATCTTTCGGATCACCTGACTTATACACTGGTATTATTTTATCTTTCGGATGACCTGACTTATACACTGGTATTATTTTATCTTTCGGATCACCTGACTTATTATACACTGTTATTATTTTTATCTTTCGGATCACCTGACTTATTATACACTGGTATTATTTTATCTTTCGGATCACCTGACTTATTATACACTGGTATTATTTTTATCTGTCGGATCACCTGACTTATACACTGTTATTATTTTTATCTGTCGGATCACCTGACTTATACACTGTTATTATTTTTATCTTTCGGATCACCTGACTTATACACTGGTATTATTTTATCTTTCGGATCACCTGACTTATTATACACTGGTATTATTTTATCTTTCGGATCACCTGACTTATACACTGGTATTATTTTATCTTTCGGATCACCTGACTTATTATACACTGGTATTATTTTTATCTTTCGGATCACCTGACTTATTATACACTGGTATTATTTTATCTTTCGGATCACCTGACTTATACACTGGTATTATTTTTATCTGTCGGATCACCTGACTTATTATACACTGGTATTATTTTATCTTTCGGATCACCTGACTTATACACTGTTATTATTTTTATCTTTTGGATCACCTGACTTATTATACACTGGTATTATTTTTATCTTTCGGATCCCCTGACTTATTATACACTGGTATTATTTTATCTGTCAGATCACCTGACTTATACACTGTTATTATTTTTATCTGTCGGATCACCTGACTTATACACTGGTATTATTTTTATCTGTCGGATCACCCGACTTATACACTGGTATTATTTTTATCTGTCGGATCACCTGACTTATACACTGGTATTATTTTTATCTGTCGGATCCCCTGACGTATACACTGGTATTATTTTTATCTTTCGGATCACCTGACTTATACACTGTTATTATTTTTATCTGTCGGATCACCTGACTTATACACTGTTATTATTTTTATCTTTCGGATCACCTGACTTATTATACACTGGTATTATTTTATCTTTCGGATCACCTGACTTATACACTGTTATTATTTTTATCTGTCGGATCACCTGACTTATACACTGGTATTATTTTTATCTTTCGGATCACCTGACTTATTATACACTGGTATTATTTTATCTTTCGGATCACCTGACTTATACACTGGTATTATTTTTATTTGTCGGATCACCTGACTTATACACTGTTATTATTTTTATCTTTCGGATCACCTGACTTATACACTGGTATTATTTTTATCTTTCGGATCACCTGACTTATTATACACTGGTATTATTTTATCTTTCGGATCACCTGACTTATACACTGTTATTATTTTTATCTGTCGGATCACCTGACTTATACACTGTTATTATTTTTATCTTTCGGATCACCTGACTTATTATTCACTGGTATTATTTTATCTTTCGGATCACCTGACTTATACACTGGTATTATTTTTATCTGTCGGATCACCTGACTTATACACTGTTATTATTTTTATCTTTCGGATCACCTGACTTATTATACACTGGTATTATTTTTATCTTTCGGATCACCTGACTTATTATACACTGGTATTATTTTATCTTTCGGATCACCTGACTTATTATACACTGGTATTATTTTATCTTTCGGATCACCTGACTTATTATACACTGGTATTATTTTTATCTTTCGGATCACCTGACTTATACACTGTTATTATTTTTATCTGTCGGATCACCTGACTTATACACTGTTATTATTTTTATCTGTCGGATCACCTGACTTATACACTGGTATTATTTTATCTTTCGGATCACCTGACTTATACACTGGTATTATTTTATCTTTCGGATCACCTGACTTATTATACACTGGTATTATTTTATCTTTCGGATCACCTGACTTATACACTGGTATTATTTTATCCTTCGGATCACCTGACTTATTATACACTGGTATTATTTTTATATTTCGGATCACCTGACTTATTATACACTGGTATTATTTAATCTTTCGGATCACCTGACTTATACACTGTTATTATTTTTATCTGTCGGATCACCTGACTTATACACTGTTATTATTTTTATCTTTCGGATCACCTGACTTATTATACACTGGTATTATTTTATCTTTCGGATCACCTGACTTATTATACACTGGTATTATTTTATCTTTCGGATCACCTGACTTATACACTGGTATTATTTTATCTTTCGGATCACCTGACTTATTATACACTGGTATTATTTTTATCTTTCGGATCACCTGACTTATTATACACTGGTATTATTTTATCTTTCGGATCATCTGACTTATACACTGTTATTATTTTTATCTGTCGGATCACCTGACTTATACACTGTTATTATTTTTATCTTTCGGATCACCTGACTTATACACTGGTATTATTTTATCTTTCGGATCACCTGACTTATTATACACTGGTATTATTTTATCTTTCGGATCACCTGACTTATACACTGGTATTATTTTATCTTTCGGATCACCTGACTTATTATACACTGGTATTATTTTTATCTTTCGGATCACCTGACTTATTATACACTGGTATTATTTTATCTTTCGGATCACCTGACTTATACACTGGTATTATTTTTATCTGTCGGATCACCTGACTTATTATACACTGGTATTATTTTATCTTTCGGATCACCTGACTTATACACTGTTATTATTTTTATCTTTTGGATCACCTGACTTATTATCTTATTATATACACTGGTATTATTTTTATCTTTCGGATCCCCTGACTTATTATACACTGGTATTATTTTATCTGTCGGATCACCTGACTTATACACTGTTATTATTTTTATCTGTCGGATCACCTGACTTATACACTGGTATTATTTTTATCTGTCGGATCACCCGACTTATACACTGGTATTATTTTTATCTGTCGGATCACCTGACTTATACACTGGTATTATTTTTATCTGTCGGATCCCCTGACGTATACACTGGTATTATTTTTATCTTTCGGATCACCTGACTTATACACTGGTATTATTTTTATCTTTCGGATCACCGGACTTATACACTGGTATTATTTTTATCTGTCGGATCACCTGACTTATACACTGGTATTATTTTTATCTTTCGGATCACCTGACTTATTATACACTGGTATTATTTTATCTTTCGGATCACCTGACTTATACACTGGTATTATTTTTATCTGTCGGATCACCTGACTTATACACTGGTATTATTTTTATCTGTCGGATCACTGACTTATACACTGGTATTATTTTTATCTGTCGGATCACCTGACTCATACACTGTTATTATTTTTATCTGTCGGATCACCTGACTTATACACTGGTATTATTTTTATCTGTCGGATCACCTGACTTATACACTGTTATTATTTTTATCTTTCGGATCACCTGACTTATACACTGGTATTATTTTTATCTGTCGGATCACCTGACTTATACACTGTTATTATTTTTATCTTTCGGATCACCTGACTTATACACTGGTATTATTTTTATCTGTCGGATCACCTGACTTATACACTGTTATTATTTTTATCTTTCGGATCACCTGACTTATACACTGGTATTATTTTTATCTGTCGGATCACCTGACTTATACACTGTTATTATTTTTATCTTTCGGATCACCTGACTTATACACTGGTATTATTTTTATCTGTCGGTTCACGTGACTTATACACTGGTATTATTTTTATCTGTCGGATCACCTGAGTTATACACTCGTATAATTTTTATCTGTCGGATCACCTGACTTATACACTGGTATTAATTTTATCTGTCGGATCACCTGACTTATACACTGGTATTATTTTTATCTGTCGGATCACCTGACTTATACACTGGTATTATTTTTATCTGTCGGATCACCTCTGAGTTATGCACTGGTATTATTTTTATTTGTCGGATCACCTGACTTATACACTGGTATTATTTTTATCTGTCGGATCACCTGACTTATACACTGTTATTGTTTTTATCTTTCGTATCACCTGACTTATACACTGGTATTATTTTTATCTGTCGGATCACCTGACTTATACACTGTTATTGTTTTTATCTTTCGGATCACCTTACTTATTATACACTGGTATTATTTTACCTTTCGGATCACCTGACTTATTATACACTGTTATTATTTTTATCTTTCGGATCACCTGACTTATACACTGGTATTATTTTTATCTGTCGGATCACCTGACTTATACACTGTTATTGTTTTTATCTTTCGGATCACCTGACTTATACACTGGTATTATTTTTATCTTTCGGATCACCTGACTTATACACTGTTATTATTTTTATCTGTCGGATCACCTGACTTATACACTGGTATTATTTTTATCTGTCGGATCCCCTGACTTATACACTGTTATTATTTTTATCTGTCGGATCACATGACTTATACACTGTTATTATTTTTATCTGTCGGATCACCTGACTTATACACTGGTATTATTTTTATCTGTCGGATCCCCTGACTTATACACTGGTATTATTTTTATCTGTCGGATCACCTGACTTATACACTGTTATTATTTTTATCTTTCGGATCACCTGACTTATACACTGGTATTATTTTTATCTGTCGGATCACCTGACTTATACACTGTTATTGTTTTTATCTTTCGGATCACCTGACTTATACACTGGTATTATTTTTATCTTTCGGATCACCTGACTTATACACTGGTATTATTTTTATCTGTCGGATCACCTGACTTATACACTGGTATTATTTTTATGTCTCGGATCACCTGAGTTATACACTGGTATTATTTTTATCTGTCGGATCACATGACTTATACACTGTTATTATTTTTATCTGTCGGATCACCTGACTTATACACTGGTATTATTTTTATCTGTCGGATCCCCTGACTTATACACTGGTATTATTTTTATCTTTCGGATCACCTGACTTAGACACTGTTATTATTTTTATCTTTCGGATCACCTGACTTATACACTGGTATTATTTTTATCTGTCGGATCATCTGACTTATACACTGGTATTATTTTTATCTGTCGGATCACCTGACTTATGCACTGTTATCATTTTTTTTCACCTGAGTTATGCACTGGTATTATTTTTATCTGTCGGATCACCTGACTTATACACTGGTATTATTTTTATCTGTCGGATCACCTGACTTATACACTGGTATTATTTTTATCTGTCGGATCACCTGACTTATACACTGGTATTATTTTTATGTGTCGGATCACCTGAGTTATACACTGGTATAATTTTTATCTGTCGGATCACCTGACTTATACACTGGTATTAATTTTATCTGTCGGATCACCTGACATATACACTGTTATTATTTTTATCTGTCGGATCACCTGACTTATACACTGGTATTATTTTTATCTGTCGGATCACCTGACTTATACACTGGTATTATTTTTATCTGTCGGATCCCCTGACTTATACACTGGTATTATTTTTATCTTTCGGATCACCTGACTTATACATTGTTATTATTTTTATCTGACGGATCACCTGACTTATACACTGTTATTATTTTTATCTGTCGGATCACCTGACTTATACACTGGTATTATTTTTATCTGTCGGATCACCTGACTTATACACTGGTATTATTTTTATCTGTCGGATCCCCTGACTTATACACTGGTATTATTTTTATCTTTCGGATCACCTGACTTATTATACACTGGTATTATTTTTATCTGTCGGATCCCCTGACTTATACACTGTTATTATTTTTATCTTTCGGATCACCTGACTTATACACTGGTATTATTTTTATCTTTCGGATCACCTGACTTATACACTGTTATTATTTTTATCTGTCGGATCCCCTGACTTATACACTGGTATTATTTTTATCTTTCGGATCACCCGACTTATACACTGGTATTATTTTTATCTGTCGGATCCCCTGACTTATACACTGTTATTATTTTTATCTGTCGGATCACCTGACTTATACACTGTTATTATTTTTATCTGTCGGATCCCCTGACTTATACACTGGTATTATTTTTATCTGTCGGATCACCTGACTTATACACTGTTATTATTTTTATCTTTCGGATCACCTGACTTATACACTGGTATTATTTTTATCTGTCGGATCACCTGACTTATACACTGTTATTGTTTTTATCTTTCGGATCACCTGACTTATACACTGGTATTATTTTTATCTTTCGGATCACCTGACTTATACACTGGTATTATTTTTATCTGTCGGATCACCTGACTTATACACTGGTATTATTTTTATGTGTCGGATCACCTGAGTTATACACTGGTATTATTTTTATCTGTCGGATCACCTGACTTATACACTGGTATTAATTTTATCTGTCGGATCACCTGACTTATACACTGTTATTATTTTTATCTGTCGGATCACCTGACTTATACACTGGTATTATTTTTATCTGTCGGATCACCTGACTTATACACTGGTATTATTTTTATCTGTCGGATCACCTGAGTTATACACTCGTATAATTTTTATCTGTCGGATCACCTGACTTATACACTGGTATTAATTTTATCTGTCGGATCACCTGACTTATACACTGGTATTATTTTTATCTGTCGGATCACCTGACTTATACACTGGTATTATTTTTATCTGTCGGATCACCTGAGATATGCACTGGTATTATTTTTATCTGTCGGATCACCTGACTTATACACTGGTATTATTTTTATCTGTCGGATCACCTGACTTATACACTGGTATTATTTTTATCTGTCGGATCACCTGACTTATACACTGGTATTATTTTTATCTGTCGGATCACCTGACTTATACACTGTTATTGTTTTTATCTTTCGTATCACCTGACTTATACACTGGTATTATTTTTATCTGTCGGATCACCTGACTTATACACTGTTATTGTTTTTATCTTTCGGATCACCTTACTTATTATACACTGGTATTATTTTACCTTTCGGATCACCTGACTTATTATACACTGTTATTATTTTTATCTTTCGGATCACCTGACTTATACACTGGTATTATTTTTATCTGTCGGATCACCTGACTTATACACTGTTATTGTTTTTATCTTTCGGATCACCTGACTTATACACTGGTATTATTTTTATCTTTCGGATCACCTGACTTATACACTGTTATTGTTTTTATCTTTCGGATCACCTGACTTATACACAGTTATTGTTTTTATCTTTCGGATCACCTGACTTATACACTGGTATTATTTTTATCTGTCGGATCACCTGACTTATACACTGGTATTATTTTTATCTTTCGGATCACCTGACTTATACACTGTTATTATTTTTATCTGTCGGATCCCCTGACTTATACACTGGTATTATTTTTATCTTTCGGATCACCCGACTTATACACTGGTATTATTTTTATCTGTCGGATCCCCTGACTTATACACTGTTATTATTTTTATCTGTCGGATCACCTGACTTATACACTGTTATTATTTTTATCTGTCGGATCCCCTGACTTATACACTGGTATTATTTTTATCTGTCGGATCACCTGACTTATACACTGTTATTATTTTTATCTTTCGGATCACCTGACTTATACACTGGTATTATTTTTATCTGTCGGATCACCTGACTTATACACTGTTATTGTTTTTATCTTTCGGATCACCTGACTTATACACTGGTATTATTTTTATCTTTCGGATCACCTGACTTATACACTGGTATTATTTTTATCTGTCGGATCACCTGACTTATACACTGGTATTATTTTTATGTGTCGGATCACCTGAGTTATACACTGGTATTATTTTTATCTGTCGGATCACCTGACTTATACACTGGTATTAATTTTATCTGTCGGATCACCTGACTTATACACTGTTATTATTTTTATCTGTCGGATCACCTGACTTATACACTGGTATTATTTTTATCTGTCGGATCACCTGACTTATACACTGGTATTATTTTTATCTGTCGGATCACCTGAGTTATACACTCGTATTATTTTTATCTGTCGGATCACCTGACTTATACACTGGTATTATTTTTATCTGTCGGATCACCTCTGAGTTATGCACTGGTATTATTTTTATTTGTCGGATCACCTGACTTATACACTGGTATTATTTTTATCTGTCGGATCACCTGACTTATACACTGTTATTGTTTTTATCTTTCGTATCACCTGACTTATACACTGGTATTATTTTTATCTGTCGGATCACCTGACTTATACACTGTTATTGTTTTTATCTTTCGGATCACCTTACTTATTATACACTGGTATTATTTTACCTTTCGGATCACCTGACTTATTATACACTGTTATTATTTTTATCTTTCGGATCACCTGACTTATACACTGGTATTATTTTTATCTGTCGGATCACCTGACTTATACACTGTTATTGTTTTTATCTTTCGGATCACCTGACTTATACACTGGTATTATTTTTATCTTTCGGATCACCTGACTTATACACTGTTATTATTTTTATCTGTCGGATCACCTGACTTATACACTGGTATTATTTTTATCTGTCGGATCCCCTGACTTATACACTGTTATTATTTTTATCTGTCGGATCACATGACTTATACACTGTTATTATTTTTATCTGTCGGATCACCTGACTTATACACTGGTATTATTTTTATCTGTCGGATCCCCTGACTTATACACTGGTATTATTTTTATCTGTCGGATCACCTGACTTATACACTGTTATTATTTTTATCTTTCGGATCACCTGACTTATACACTGGTATTATTTTTATCTGTCGGATCACCTGACTTATACACTGTTATTGTTTTTATCTTTCGGATCACCTGACTTATACACTGGTATTATTTTTATCTTTCGGATCACCTGACTTATACACTGGTATTATTTTTATCTGTCGGATCACCTGACTTATACACTGGTATTATTTTTATGTCTCGGATCACCTGAGTTATACACTGGTATTATTTTTATCTGTCGGATCACATGACTTATACACTGTTATTATTTTTATCTGTCGGATCACCTGACTTATACACTGGTATTATTTTTATCTGTCGGATCCCCTGACTTATACACTGGTATTATTTTTATCTTTCGGATCACCTGACTTAGACACTGTTATTATTTTTATCTTTCGGATCACCTGACTTATACACTGGTATTATTTTTATCTGTCGGATCATCTGACTTATACACTGGTATTATTTTTATCTGTCGGATCACCTGACTTATGCACTGTTATCATTTTTTTTCACCTGAGTTATGCACTGGTATTATTTTTATCTGTCGGATCACCTGACTTATACACTGGTATTATTTTTATCTGTCGGATCACCTGACTTATACACTGGTATTATTTTTATCTGTCGGATCACCTGACTTATACACTGGTATTATTTTTATGTGTCGGATCACCTGAGTTATACACTGGTATAATTTTTATCTGTCGGATCACCTGACTTATACACTGGTATTAATTTTATCTGTCGGATCACCTGACATATACACTGTTATTATTTTTATCTGTCGGATCACCTGACTTATACACTGGTATTATTTTTATCTGTCGGATCACCTGACTTATACACTGGTATTATTTTTATCTGTCGGATCCCCTGACTTATACACTGGTATTATTTTTATCTTTCGGATCACCTGACTTATACATTGTTATTATTTTTATCTGACGGATCACCTGACTTATACACTGTTATTATTTTTATCTGTCGGATCACCTGACTTATACACTGGTATTATTTTTATCTGTCGGATCACCTGACTTATACACTGGTATTATTTTTATCTGTCGGATCCCCTGACTTATACACTGGTATTATTTTTATCTTTCGGATCACCTGACTTATTATACACTGGTATTATTTTTATCTGTCGGATCCCCTGACTTATACACTGTTATTATTTTTATCTTTCGGATCACCTGACTTATACACTGGTATTATTTTTATCTTTCGGATCACCTGACTTATACACTGTTATTATTTTTATCTGTCGGATCCCCTGACTTATACACTGGTATTATTTTTATCTTTCGGATCACCCGACTTATACACTGGTATTATTTTTATCTGTCGGATCCCCTGACTTATACACTGTTATTATTTTTATCTGTCGGATCACCTGACTTATACACTGTTATTATTTTTATCTGTCGGATCCCCTGACTTATACACTGGTATTATTTTTATCTGTCGGATCACCTGACTTATACACTGTTATTATTTTTATCTTTCGGATCACCTGACTTATACACTGGTATTATTTTTATCTGTCGGATCACCTGACTTATACACTGTTATTGTTTTTATCTTTCGGATCACCTGACTTATACACTGGTATTATTTTTATCTTTCGGATCACCTGACTTATACACTGGTATTATTTTTATCTGTCGGATCACCTGACTTATACACTGGTATTATTTTTATGTGTCGGATCACCTGAGTTATACACTGGTATTATTTTTATCTGTCGGATCACCTGACTTATACACTGGTATTAATTTTATCTGTCGGATCACCTGACTTATACACTGTTATTATTTTTATCTGTCGGATCACCTGACTTATACACTGGTATTATTTTTATCTGTCGGATCACCTGACTTATACACTGGTATTATTTTTATCTGTCGGATCACCTGAGTTATACACTCGTATAATTTTTATCTGTCGGATCACCTGACTTATACACTGGTATTAATTTTATCTGTCGGATCACCTGACTTATACACTGGTATTATTTTTATCTGTCGGATCACCTGACTTATACACTGGTATTATTTTTATCTGTCGGATCACCTGAGATATGCACTGGTATTATTTTTATCTGTCGGATCACCTGACTTATACACTGGTATTATTTTTATCTGTCGGATCACCTGACTTATACACTGGTATTATTTTTATCTGTCGGATCACCTGACTTATACACTGGTATTATTTTTATCTGTCGGATCACCTGACTTATACACTGTTATTGTTTTTATCTTTCGTATCACCTGACTTATACACTGGTATTATTTTTATCTGTCGGATCACCTGACTTATACACTGTTATTGTTTTTATCTTTCGGATCACCTTACTTATTATACACTGGTATTATTTTACCTTTCGGATCACCTGACTTATTATACACTGTTATTATTTTTATCTTTCGGATCACCTGACTTATACACTGGTATTATTTTTATCTGTCGGATCACCTGACTTATACACTGTTATTGTTTTTATCTTTCGGATCACCTGACTTATACACTGGTATTATTTTTATCTTTCGGATCACCTGACTTATACACTGTTATTGTTTTTATCTTTCGGATCACCTGACTTATACACAGTTATTGTTTTTATCTTTCGGATCACCTGACTTATACACTGGTATTATTTTTATCTGTCGGATCACCTGACTTATACACTGGTATTATTTTTATCTTTCGGATCACCTGACTTATACACTGTTATTATTTTTATCTGTCGGATCCCCTGACTTATACACTGGTATTATTTTTATCTTTCGGATCACCCGACTTATACACTGGTATTATTTTTATCTGTCGGATCCCCTGACTTATACACTGTTATTATTTTTATCTGTCGGATCACCTGACTTATACACTGTTATTATTTTTATCTGTCGGATCCCCTGACTTATACACTGGTATTATTTTTATCTGTCGGATCACCTGACTTATACACTGTTATTATTTTTATCTTTCGGATCACCTGACTTATACACTGGTATTATTTTTATCTGTCGGATCACCTGACTTATACACTGTTATTGTTTTTATCTTTCGGATCACCTGACTTATACACTGGTATTATTTTTATCTTTCGGATCACCTGACTTATACACTGGTATTATTTTTATCTGTCGGATCACCTGACTTATACACTGGTATTATTTTTATGTGTCGGATCACCTGAGTTATACACTGGTATTATTTTTATCTGTCGGATCACCTGACTTATACACTGGTATTAATTTTATCTGTCGGATCACCTGACTTATACACTGTTATTATTTTTATCTGTCGGATCACCTGACTTATACACTGGTATTATTTTTATCTGTCGGATCACCTGACTTATACACTGGTATTATTTTTATCTGTCGGATCACCTGAGTTATACACTCGTATAATTTTTATCTGTCGGATCACCTGACTTATACACTGGTATTAATTTTATCTGTCGGATCACCTGACTTATACACTGGTATTATTTTTATCTGTCGGATCACCTGACTTATACACTGGTATTATTTTTATCTGTCGGATCACCTGAGATATGCACTGGTATTATTTTTATCTGTCGGATCACCTGACTTATACACTGGTATTATTTTTATCTGTCGGATCACCTGACTTATACACTGGTATTATTTTTATCTGTCGGATCACCTGACTTATACACTGGTATTATTTTTATCTGTCGGATCACCTGACTTATACACTGTTATTGTTTTTATCTTTCGTATCACCTGACTTATACACTGGTATTATTTTTATCTGTCGGATCACCTGACTTATACACTGTTATTGTTTTTATCTTTCGGATCACCTTACTTATTATACACTGGTATTATTTTACCTTTCGGATCACCTGACTTATTATACACTGTTATTATTTTTATCTTTCGGATCACCTGACTTATACACTGGTATTATTTTTATCTGTCGGATCACCTGACTTATACACTGTTATTGTTTTTATCTTTCGGATCACCTGACTTATACACTGGTATTATTTTTATCTTTCGGATCACCTGACTTATACACTGTTATTGTTTTTATCTTTCGGATCACCTGACTTATACACAGTTATTGTTTTTATCTGTCGGATCCCCTGACTTATACACTGTTATTATTTTTATCTGTCGGATCACCTGACTTATACACTGTTATTATTTTTATCTGTCGGATCCCCTGACTTATACACTGGTATTATTTTTATCTGTCGGATCACCTGACTTATACACTGTTATTATTTTTATCTTTCGGATCACCTGACTTATACACTGGTATTATTTTTATCTGTCGGATCACCTGACTTATACACTGTTATTGTTTTTATCTTTCGGATCACCTGACTTATACACTGGTATTATTTTTATCTTTCGGATCACCTGACTTATACACTGGTATTATTTTTATCTGTCGGATCACCTGACTTATACACTGGTATTATTTTTATGTGTCGGATCACCTGAGTTATACACTGGTATTATTTTTATCTGTCGGATCACCTGACTTATACACTGGTATTAATTTTATCTGTCGGATCACCTGACTTATACACTGTTATTATTTTTATCTGTCGGATCACCTGACTTATACACTGGTATTATTTTTATCTGTCGGATCACCTGACTTATACACTGGTATTATTTTTATCTGTCGGATCACCTGAGTTATACACTCGTATAATTTTTATCTGTCGGATCACCTGACTTATACACTGGTATTAATTTTATCTGTCGGATCACCTGACTTATACACTGGTATTATTTTTATCTGTCGGATCACCTGACTTATACACTGGTATTATTTTTATCTGTCGGATCACCTGAGATATGCACTGGTATTATTTTTATCTGTCGGATCACCTGACTTATACACTGGTATTATTTTTATCTGTCGGATCACCTGACTTATACACTGGTATTATTTTTATCTGTCGGATCACCTGACTTATACACTGGTATTATTTTTATCTGTCGGATCACCTGACTTATACACTGTTATTGTTTTTATCTTTCGTATCACCTGACTTATACACTGGTATTATTTTTATCTGTCGGATCACCTGACTTATACACTGTTATTGTTTTTATCTTTCGGATCACCTTACTTATTATACACTGGTATTATTTTACCTTTCGGATCACCTGACTTATTATACACTGTTATTATTTTTATCTTTCGGATCACCTGACTTATACACTGGTATTATTTTTATCTGTCGGATCACCTGACTTATACACTGTTATTGTTTTTATCTTTCGGATCACCTGACTTATACACTGGTATTATTTTTATCTTTCGGATCACCTGACTTATACACTGTTATTGTTTTTATCTTTCGGATCACCTGACTTATACACAGTTATTGTTTTTATCTTTCGGATCACCTGACTTATACACTGGTATTATTTTTATCTGTCGGATCACCTGACTTATACACTGTTATTGTTTTTATCTTTCGGATCACCTTACTTATTATACACTGGTATTATTTTACCTTTCGGATCACCTGACTTATTATACACTGTTATTATTTTTATCTTTCGGATCACCTGACTTATACACTGGTATTATTTTTATCTGTCGGATCACCTGACTTATACACTGGTATTATTTTTATCTGTCGGATCACCTGACTTATACACTGGTATTATTTTTATCTGTCGGATCACCTGACTTATACACTGTTATTATTTTTATCTGTCGGATCACCTGACTTATTATACACTGGTATTATTTTATCTTTCGGATCACCTGACTTATTATACACTGGTATTATTTTATCTTTCGGATCACCTGACTTATTATACACTGGTATTATTTTATCTTTCGGATCACCTGACTTATATATACACTGTTATTGTTTTTATCTTTCGGATCACCTGACTTATACACTGGTATTATTTTTATCTTTCGGATCACCTGACTTATACACTGTTATTGTTTTTATCTTTCGGATCACCTGACTTATACACTGGTATTATTTTTATCTGTCGGATCACCTGACTTATACACTGGTATTATTTTTATCTGTCGGATTACCTGACTTATACACTGTTATTATTTTTATCTTTCGGATCACCTGACTTATACACTGGTATTATTTTTATCTGTCGGATCACGTGACTTATACACTGGTATTATTTTTATCTGTCGGATCACCTGAGTTATACACTCGTATAATTTTTATCTGTCGGATCACCTGACTTATACACTGGTATTATTTTTATCTGTCGGATCACCTGACTTATACACTGGTATTATTTTTATCTGTCGGATCACCTGAGTTATGCACTGGTATTATTTTTATCTGTCGGATCACCTGACTTATACACTGGTATTATTTTTATCTGTCGGATCACCTGACTTATACACTGGTATTATTTTTATCTGTCGGATCACCTGACTTATACACTGGTATTATTTTTATGTGTCGGATCACCTGAGTTATACACTGGTATTATTTTTATCTGTCGGATCACCTGACTTATACACTGGTATTAATTTTATCTGTCGGATCACCTGACTTATACACTGTTATTATTTTTATCTGTCGGATCACCTGACTTATACACTGGTATTATTTTTATCTGTCGGATCACCTGACTTATACACTGGTATTATTTTTATCTGTCGGATCCCCTGACTTATACACTGGTATTATTTTTATCTTTCGGATCACCTGACTTATACACTGTTATTATTTTTTATCTGTCGGATCACCTGACTTATACACTGTTATTATTTTTATCTGTCGGATCACCTGACTTATACACTGGTATTATTTTTATCTGTCGGATCACCTGACTTATACACTGGTATTATTTTTATCTGTCGGATCCCCTGACTTATACACTGGTATTATTTTTATCTTTCGGATCACCTGACTTATACACTGTTATTATTTTTATCTGTCGGATCCCCTGACTTATACACTGGTATTATTTTTATCTGTCGGATCACCTGAGTTATGCACTGGTATTATTTTTATCTGTCGGATCACCTGACTTATACACTGGTATTATTTTTATCTGTCGGATCACCTGACTTATACACTGGTATTATTTTTATCTGTCGGATCACCTGACTTATACACTGGTATTATTTTTATGTGTCGGATCACCTGAGTTATACACTGGTATTATTTTTATCTGTCGGATCACCTGACTTATACACTGGTATTAATTTTATCTGTCGGATCACCTGACTTATACACTGTTATTATTTTTATCTGTCGGATCACCTGACTTATACACTGGTATTATTTTTATCTGTCGGATCACCTGACTTATACACTGGTATTATTTTTATCTGTCGGATCCCCTGACTTATACACTGGTATTATTTTTATCTTTCGGATCACCTGACTTATACACTGTTATTATTTTTTATCTGTCGGATCACCTGACTTATACACTGTTATTATTTTTATCTGTCGGATCACCTGACTTATACACTGGTATTATTTTTATCTGTCGGATCACCTGACTTATACACTGGTATTATTTTTATCTGTCGGATCCCCTGACTTATACACTGGTATTAATTTTATCTTTCGGATCACCTGACTTATACACTGTTATTATTTTTATCTGTCGGATCCCCTGACTTATACACTGGTATTATTTTTATCTTTCGGATCACCCGACTTATACACTGGTATTATTTTTATCTGTCGGATCCCCTGACTTATACACTGTTATTATTTTTATCTGTCGGATCACCTGACTTATACACTGTTATTATTTTTATCTGTCGGATCCCCTGACTTATACACTGGTATTATTTTTATCTTTCGGATCACCCGACTTATACACTGGTATTATTTTTATCTGTCGGATCCCCTGACTTATACACTGTTATTATTTTTATCTGTCGGATCACCTGACTTATACACTGTTATTATTTTTATCTGTCGGATAACCTGACTTATACACTGGTATTATTTTTATCTGTCGGATCACCTGACTTATACACTGGTATTATTTTTATCTGTCGGATCACCTGACTTATACACTGGTATTATTTTTATCTGTCGGATCACCTGACTTATACACTGGTATTATTTTTATCTGTCGGATCACCTGACTTATACACTGGTATTATTTTTATCTGTCGGATCACCTAACTTATACACTGTTATTATTTTTATCTGTCGGATCCCCTGACTTATACACTGGTATTATTTTTATCTTTCGGATCACCTGACTTATACACTGGTATTATTTTTATCTGTCGGATCACCTGACTTATGCACTGGTATTATTTAGGTATTATTTTTGCATTTTTGATAATTTTTTTTTATCATTTATTTTTGATTGTATTTTTGCATATCCGGATATAATCCATTTGCTATTGATAATTTAATTAAGTACGTGAGATGTGGAGCTATTATGTGTGCTGCTAATTTAACCAGAAAAACAGGAAATTCGTCGTAAGTAGAAACATTATTTATTATTTATGTCGAGTAAAAAATACAAAATTTCGATTTCGCAAAATTCAATAAGAGAAAATGAGCTTTGTTTACTATTTTTTACAAAACGAGTTCGTTGTCTATTCGATTTTGGAATTTTATCGGCAAGTTGAAGACCTATTGAAGCGAAGTGATTGTCAAAGATATCCGCAATTAAAACATTGTCACTAGTAGTTGTACCGGGTGGATCAGACTTGATTTTACTTGATAAATTTTTCGATCTTCAGTATGTAAGGCTACATTAATGGTTTTCCATGTTATTTTTAATTATTTCTATTTGTATTAAATTATTTTTCTTAAAAATATTTTTCTGCTGCACGAAGTGTTTTTATAATTTATTTCTATAGCTTGTACAGTATATTCTGATAGCTTTAGATCTGATGGATTTCTCATTAACGCTGCGTATAAATTATTTTTTTTAATGACACATTTTACAAGATTTGGGGTCATCCACGGTTTCTTTGGGATAACTTGTATTTCTATTTTTGGAAGATGTATAGAGCAGATTGCATCGAAGTTTTTATAAAAAGTTGAAAATTTATCTTCTTTTGTAATTTGAATAATTATTATAAGTCCAGTTATTTATATTTTTTAAGTCTAACAAGAACCTTCACCTCTCTTAATCACTATATCGCGCTATATCTCACTCTATAGCCAACATTATATCCTCGATAATTACTCATCTAATACCATCTTATATTGGTGTTGATATTATCACTCACAAAATGTTTGGAAAATATGTATCGGATAGAAACAAAGGATGTATCAAAAGTTGTATCAACACGGAATAGTGAACCTGAAATGATCGGTGAACAGCATGGATTGTTCAGCTTGGTTTAAATACTATGTAATATTGTGGAGCTGCTTCAAGTAATGAGTTTGGTTGCTGATAGATAGGAGAGCAATAGTACTGGAATCCCTGATCAGGCTATCTGACACAGAAACGGCCGATTTTATTGCGATTAATGAATCACGTGTCTTTGACATAACTTTGTGGTCTGTTTTGTAATTTATCAGGGGATGATGCAATTCCATGCCTCATCGGAATTAGACACTGACGTTCCAATATTAACACTTGACAACCATGGACTCGACGGTAGGGACAACATTCTTAAATTTTTTAGTCTTGTTGTTCCTATATGATCTTTATAGTACAAACATCGGTTTATATTTATATACTTTCTAAAATAACATGCGCCCCTCCGCCTTCAAAACGACATTGATGACCAGACGTCCTATCATTAATGTAATGTGAATCCTATTGTTGGTCTTCATGACAACGCTGAATATTATCAATAATATTTGTTCCATATCATTTGGATTTGAGTGCTACTTATTTCCACTGTTATTCTCCCCAGAGCTAGGAAACTCCAGTACTCATTTAGCTACGACTTAAGGATGCAAGGCAGAGATGTGCCGAAACGAAAACTGCTCTGGACCATGCAGGGATTGAATCCACGACCTCAGATAGATGTGAATTAAATGCAACCACTACACCAAGGCGGGACCTGTGGATGGTATAGTTCGGTATACAGTATGTCGCTAGGGAATAAATACAGAATTATTAGCAGTCGCAGCTATGATCCACCCAGTTAAATACACCCAGAAACACATTCATGTTGGCTGAAGCTAACGAAGAGAGGCCTTCAATTGTAGTGCGTATAATTATGTAGTACGTGTAATATTTTTAAGTAAACCTGTCTGGCTATGATTTATCACATATTTCAGATATGAATTCCACGCTCATTTGCACAATATTCACTTCGCCCAGTAGACAACCCAGAACACCTGCAATAAATTTAAATATTATTAAATTAATACTTTTAATGACAATGAAAGTTTTTATACAAAAGCATGCCAAGTCCAATAAGCCTAACATGTCAGTGTATAACACCATCATCAACCTATATCAATCTGGCATTTAGTATTAATTAATGGACCTGAATATTATCTCCCTACCGTTACCTACCTGTTGCTTATTATTGTTGCCATAGCGATGTTTTCAAACTCTCTCACTATTAATTCGACATGGATAGATAGGTGTTAGGTACAGTGCAGTTTGTACAGTAGCTTTTATTTGCTACCAACAGGTGTCCAACTGTCAACAACATTTCTTATTCAAATAGAGAATTTACTGGAAGCCAAACATTTTTCATATACTGTAAACTGTCTGGCTGGAATATTATTGTGTAACCTACGTACTGAATTGTTGTATTACTTTATACCAGAATTCCTATAAATTATTTAAATATATATTAAAGGACTATTTTGTTTGAACTTCACACCATATTGATGCTAATAGATACCACCATCTGTGTGCGATGTGTGTTCCGATGACATAAGATTCCGCAAATTCTATAAAAAAGGCCAATAAGGTTCTGGTAAAAAGGGAAATAAGGTTTATGAGGTTGCGAGGCAACAGCGTAGCATATTTATGTGGGTTAATAAACCCGACCCACCCCCTTCTTGTCTCAAAATAATTATGAATTTCATTGAGAACTAATGTGTAATGTACAGCAGTTGATGTACCCATTGACTGCATTCAGATACCAAAGTCATGTCCCAGAATATTTAAAGGAATATTTAATAAAAAGGGAACTGGACGTACTAAAAATAAATCCCTCTTCAGGGGAAATTCGACGCAAATAAAGCTTATTGCTCTCAAAAAGTAAAACAGTAGGCCCTTAGGTGTTAGATGTTAGTTAACTGAAAGGTGTTAGATTTATTATAAAAACGTGGGAATTACAGTAGTTACTGTATGTTTGTATTGGTCTGGTTCACCTCTGCTCTGCTTTCGAAAATTAAAACTATTTTCATTCCTCATATACTGTATACAGTAGTTCGGCCTCATGACTTTCATCAAAAGGATTAATCTAATGAAATATAATTATTCATATAAAATATGGCCAATTTTTAGCCTGGAAGGTTATTTTTCTACAATACAGTATGTACTACTTTGGACGGTAAAAGGGTGTAAAGCCAATGCTGTACTCCAAGACACAGGTAGGCTACCAAGAAACGAAACAGACACTTTAAAAGTACAACACTTCATAAAGAGATACGTGCATAGATGGTTGGTGATTTAGTATATTTATGGATATGAAAATTGATTAGCTAAATATATAAAAAATACTGCACTATTCTTATTAAATATCACAGTATATATTTATAAATCACAGAAACAACTGTGAGTCTCGAATTACTGTAATATTTCTGCGGGAAAGTGGGGCGAACAGGTTGATTTGGTGAAATTTATGTTGAATTGACCTAATAGGACCTCAGTCGACAATGCCGAGTTATTACAGACAGAAATACACAGAGAATTACCAAGGTAATGTTAAATTTAATTTCTTACAGTTATTATTTAATTCTTAATTAATTAAGTTATAATTAAATTAATTTCCGTCGCCAACGGCACCTGCTGGTCCCTGTATGGTGTCAACGAGCCGCATATGGCATCATGTAAATTTATATTTTAAATGTTTGAAGTAGTTCCTCGCCCTGAGCACCGTCGTATGCATAATAAAGGAAGGATGAAATGATCTTTAGGTGCCGCTGTAATTATATTATAAATGCCAAATATTTCAACCCAAAATTGTAAATGTGGACAATTACAATTAAACAGGCCTTCTTCAGTGGCTCTGGTACCTAATGTACCTAACTACAGAAACCCTACAACACGACCGGACCGAGCAACAGCAGAACAAATAGTCCTAGTCTTTGTTCTGCTGTTGCTCGGTCCGGTCGTGTTGTAGGGTTTCTGTAGTTAGGTACATTAGGTACCAGAGCCACTGAAGAAGGCCTGTTTATTTGTAATTGTCCACATTTACAATTTTGGGTTGAAATATTTGGCATTTATAATATAATTACAGCGGCACCTAAAGATCATTTCATCCTTCCTTTATTAATTTATATTTTATTTTGCAGCATCTCAAATTCCTGTGCCAACTTATGAGCCAATAGGGATGCAACCTCTAATGATTCGAGGACCTCTCGGACAAACTGAAAACACTAGGTAAACTAATCATAATGATATTTTGATGAAACTTTATTCGTAAATTAAAATATGCAGTAATTCTATAGGTATTTATAAGAACGTAAAATATATATGCAAATATATATATTGTATATATATATTATATATATGTATATATTGTATATATATATTATTTTGATTTGAACGAATTATGTTTTTGACAGACCAATATCAAGCAAGTAAAATTAATCGGAAACAGCGAAACAACATGTTCCTATCTGTTCAACCGTAAGTAGTCATCGTTTTATTTAAGCAGGGACACAAAGCGCAACCCTGTTTAAATACTGTAACTAAAATTATCACATTGGTTACATTTACAAAATATATATATACTGTATATACAAAATTTTCTTATCCTCTCAACACCAACCATATGTGTGTCAGGTGGTTTACCAATAAAAAATTACATTAAATAATATTTTCTCATAAATACAGTCGGGGTCTCAAAGTGCATCTGTTCTTTGAGATTTTCTCAAAGTTTTTCTAAAAGTGTCTAAAAGTCATTACATTACTCCCAACGGCCGCTTTGAATTCTTGTAGACACTTTTAGTTGGGAATCTCAAAGTGATTTCCTGCTTTTAGGCACTTTGAATTCTTTGAGAAATGTCACTTTGAGGTAGTTTGCGGCACTTTTAATTCTTTGAGAAAATAAACTCCGAGGTATTCCTGATTGACAGCTCGTGGTAAGTTAACTGAGAGGCAGAGGCATTCTCGGGGAACAATATTATGAGGGCAACGTGATACTTGTGTGCTGGCCAGTTGTTGCATAGAAGCTATATTCCCATTAATTTATCAAATTGAGGTTCCTGAGGTCATTACGGGATGGGTTTTCGGTCGCAAGTACAAATTGAATTTACGGCACCCTAAAAGTCTTTCTAAAAAACATTCATTCAAATAATACATGAAACATAATTAGGGAAACAAGATTAATGCTTAACAAGATTGATTATTTTAATAACATAATACAATATCAGATTAACAATTAATATAAGAGAAACTGCACTGTATAGTATATCTCTGTGTATACGTAGTTTCATTATAATGACCTAAAGAAGCCCTGTTGGGAGAAAGCTTGTAATAACATTTGTTATTCATTTCATTAGTCACCTCAGGTCAAACCGTGCTACCTTAACTGTTTAATTAATATGATAACTATGTTGACGAGAGCGCGAGAATTCCTTCTTAAAAACTAAGAAAGGCTTTCGACTTTCAAGTACGATAGAACGGCTACAATCTTGTGTTGTTTTAGCTTAATAGAGATATTAAAATATCCCCTGCCGCTGGCGTTTATATTTGAGCATATTTTAAATGTTTTCCTCATATTCAATTGATGTGTACCGCCTTCTGGCAAAGCGGCACCCAGTTTAAACTATCAATCACAGCTAGCGAGTAGCGACCCACGGTCGGCGACCTTCAAACAAACAGGTGCAGAGCCGGAAAGAACTGTCACATGCTTTGCTTGGCTTGTGGTACTATTTGATTACATAATAGATTTTGGCAGACTGGGCGGTCGCTCTGACCATATGCATTGCGCACCAACAATGCCTAAAACATCTATGGGAACAGCCAATTAGTGCGCTTGAATCATTTATCTTTATTCCTGCCTCTACCGTTATTCTTTACTTTGTATAACACAATTACAGTGCGGCAAAGTATGGCTGGTTGACCATTGAAATGCATTGGTAAAGGTATTCGGCGTTCACGTGGGCTAAACAAATTTAAACAGTACAGTTTTAGCACTATACATTAATATAGATAGGGCAACAGACAAACTGTCTATGACACAAATACCAACACATTCCGATAGCCCGCAATTATGGCGTCTCTAAAGAGTCTAAATATAAATTAATAAAATCCTCTATGAAACAATAAAAATACCTACAAAAAATACTGCTGTATTAAATATTAGTTACTGCAGTAACATATAATAATTACTGCAGTAACAAATATTTATTACTGCAGTAATTTGGAGGCATTTTTTGGAGGCATTTTTTGGAGGCATCTTTATTGTTTCATAGAGGTTTTTATTACTTATATTTTACCCTATAGTCAAAGTCAATATACCCCATACCATAGCCAGCTTCAGGCAGGACTGTATGAAATGACTGACAGTACTACTTTGAAATCTTTGAGGACACTTTGTCATTTTCTTGGACCACTTTTAGAAATTTGAGACACTTTTAGTTCTTTGAGAAAATCTCAAAGAACAGATGCACTTTGAGACCCCGACTGTATATATAAACCACCCAGTCACTTAAAAATCGCAAAATCATTCAAAATAAAAATATTTATGAGATAATTTGATTTAATGTAAATTTTATATATATATATATATTGTTCGCACTTTTAGACCTTTAACAGTTTAACCTGTTAATTTACGTGTCTTATGATGTCTGACAGCCCGTACAAAATACGACCACAGCAGAAGCCAGTCTAGCGCGGCGTATGACCCACCGTGTGTGGGAGACTGAATTCTATGGCAGAGTGTGGGGTAGGCTACTTTGTATTATTCGATTGATCTCTACTATAAAATCTCCAAAAACTATGTTTATTTTCAGGGCAATACCAACAGTTCCTTTCAGGTGCTGCGCTTTAAATACCACGCAGAGTTATGACTTATACTAATTACAACGGATGGTCATGAAACTGCACTGTGTTTCATTGTTTAGGAACGTATAATTATTCGCTCGCACTCACGTCACTGACAAATAGTACTGAAACACGTTAATTTGCCGACTGTCACCAATTTTACTCACATATAAGGAGAAATTTAGCTCACGTACGTTGGGGTGGCTATGAAACAGCATGAACTCATACAAACCACTGTTATTTGCGCCAAGAATTTGTTACTAGTGTTCCCCTCTGCTTACCTCAATAATCAAGAAAGCCAACAGAGAACGGTTATTCATAAGTATTCTCCTAATATACAGTACAGTACGCATTAATCAAATAGGTTACAAACGCAATATATTATAACAGTATAAAAACCGTATAAGGGAAGCAGGCAGTGTCAATGATCAGACGTCAGCAAGTTTGAGTCAGGATGTCGAGAAACGATAGTTGGGAGAGTGAGTACCGAGAGTTACAGTACGAGATATAATATACTGTGGTTTATAACTCTCTGGCAGTCTGGCCACGGATGGTCTTTGGGCAAATTCAGAAATGTCAGACTGAATGATTTTGTCACATTACGGTATATATATGTAAACAAAGAATTCGCAAAGTGAATATCGCGCTGATTGGCCGAAATGCAGCCCAAGCTCTAAGCTTAAAGAAACAGCTGATAAATTTCGTCATGTTAGTTCTGGATTAAGACAGACGTGTAGTTGCATAAGTTTATACTGTATCCAATATCTTAGAGCAATGCTGGCCTTTTTAGAGTAGTTCGCGAATTGCACAAAAACGACACATTTTTGCCGCAAAAGCTTTAACATATATGAAAGGGTTTACTTTATGAAACCACAATACAATAGGGAGCATGCTTTATACGACCGTGCATATAATATCGTATGGGCAGAAACGTCGGCCCATATTATAACCGTGATAGTTGAATAAAGTGATACTTTGTCAATTACGTGATGTTCTACAGGAGTAAAATAAAGGAAAATAATAATTGTATTATGCCAACCCTGTTACATCGAACTCGGTTGTTTCAACCCCGATATTGTGAAAAGAAACCCGAAAGAGTCTTTCCAAATAATAACAACTCAGATTAATTATGATACGAAACAATCCTCTTTATTTCCCTGCAGTAAAATGTAAATTTAACGATGAATGCAAACCATCTGAGGCAACCCGAACGCCCATACCTCTTGCTCGTTCGTTACCTGCAAGGCAGGAGGGAGTACAATCACTAACTCCCAAGGTCGAATATTCCCACTACTGTACTGTTGTACTTTTTACTCGTAAGATTTTGCCACATTCCCAAAACAACTTGTTCGACGAAAGCTACTGTACTATAAGTTCCTTAGAATTACTTTAATATTGTACTGAAATCTTGACTGCTCTGGGGATCGAGAACGGAGGGAGGAATGCGTGTAGGTTTGTTTAATTTTTGTACTTCATCTATGTAGCATTTTTAATAACTTATTTCCGATATCTAAAGCGGGCAGAGGATGTACGAAACCACGACACAACTTTCTCATCCATTCTATCGTCCAATCACCGATAAGACGCAGTCAAGCAGTCGATTTGGCACCATGAGTCAGAGCAGCTTCTTCAGTCGACATAACCCGCATCCATTTAAAGTGAGACACATGAAAGGTTAGATATACAGTAGGCCTAACTGCAGTAGGCCTAACTGCAGTAGGCCTACAGTACAATTGGATTATAGGGTTGGCATCGAGAGACTTTATTTTAGACCGAAAGGATAATGGTAGCATTCAAAAGTCTTTTAGGCCTACGTAATTTTTTGGGGCAGATTTCCGTCAGAAAAAAAACAATAATAGCGAAATTGGTTATTATTGTAGGATCCATTAATTAATTTATTCCTTCCAATATAAGGTACATACTGACATACAGTAGGTATACCAGAGCAACACAAGCGTAAACTGAGCTAAATAAAACGATTAATATATTCCGGAGAGCTTAATAAGAATAAATATACCGGTAGTTATTAAATTTTTAGAAATTATAAATAGTACTGTATATGAAAATATAAATAGGATAATTATTAATTCAGGACTGTTGGATATTCCAATTTGCTTTGTCAACGACGGAGGATACATCAGCACTGCGAGACATAGTTTACAAACACCTTCAACACCGTTGCACCAAAATATATACAACCCCCCCAGCGATAGGGGTGGCTCTTAGGAACCAGAAGGCACCTACACCAAGATTGGGCTTCAGTAAGTTTTGAACAGTGTACCTACACTAGGTACACAGTATAAGTTCATGAGTCTATTTATTATACATACAGTAGTACTGTACCGGTACTTTATTCATATATGAATATATTTCTGAGGCGTAAGTGAATGAAGTTCAATGTCATACAACAGTGCAAATTGTGAATATTAATTAAACAAATAATATAAAACAATACATTTAATGATGTAAAAGAATATTAAGAAGTTGACAGATTTTTAGTTGGTGTAACCACGTTTAATAGATTTGGGCTCTACCTACATGTTGTCTGGCGAGCAACAAAGGTATAAGCGAGCTCAGCATACAGCTTCTGCTGTTTTCAACTCAACTCAACTCGGGATTGGCCCGGACCTTTATTATTAACAGATTC
>JAUCBJ010005186.1:0-36868 GCA_032718475.1 Nemertoderma westbladi
GTGTAACATATTCTATTCAGTACAAGGCATCGCGGAGACAGCTGGACAGGTCTTGCAGTCTAATCAATTACCGGTACTGTACCACTGTCTGACTATCAGTATAGTAGTCCTTGGCTTGGTACTAAACTAATATAACAATGTACGGGACAAGTGATTTTCCTGTTATCTGCAATCATACTTAACCGGTACCGGTACCAATGGAAACCATTAGATCCAAGCAATCATTATTGGCAGATAAGCTGAAATTTCAGCTTGCTGCTGATATTGACAAGGTTATAACAGAGAATGACGGGCATATGCCGATTATTTTGATTATATATTTTATTGACAAAAAATCACAAGCTACAGTAAGCTACCATAAAAATGTAGCAGTGGAGGGAACTTTAATATATTTATTTCTGAGACAGAGGCTGTCTCTGTCTCAGAAAATATGTATATTAAAGTTCTCTCCACAGCTACATTTTTAGCGTGTGATTTATTATAATTGACGCAAAACCCGCCTTTGTGAATGAACAATGATGATTTTCAATTTAGGGAAAGGAACAGGTTGCAGTGGCAGTCTATTCTAACCAAAACAATAAAAGAAAGCATATAACACTGTTACAGTTTCATTTTTGCTCGTAATCAGCTGTTATTTGCGTCCATTTTCACCCTGGATATGGTTGTATTTTGATTGCGTCTTAAAGCATTTTTGTTATTTAAATAAATGTAGCCACGACCGGAAATCCGCACCAAAGTTTTTATATCACTTTCAAACTAAAGTTATATTTACAATTGTTTGATAAACCTCTATCAGTGACCATCAATCGGCCGAGCTCGACCATCTCTGATAACTAGGCAAAAAAGGTGAAAATATCTGTATAATTATATTAATAATATTAATATATTAACTATAATTAATATTAATTATATTGCCATCGCCGTTGTTCTATTTAAAACAGTGACGTTTCTTAATGGGATTCTTCATAGTATAAAAAGTAAGGTTAGCGAAATAGAATCAAGAAACAGCACTAAAGACATAATGTTTATACTATTACTTTTGTAAAGATAATATCTATTCAGTTTTTCCATTTTTTTGAACTGTATCCGATCCTTTTTTTCCTTTTTTTATGAACTGCATCCTATCTTTTTTCCTTTTTTTTAACTGCATCCTATCCTTTTTTTCCTTTTTTTTCCTTTTTTTTTGAACATATAAAATCCTTTTTTCCTTTTTTTTCTCGATTTTTTTGGCTGGGAGGGCTGGTATTTGCACCAGTGTCTGCACCAGTGTTTGCACCAGGTGTCTGCACCAGTGTCTGCACCAGGTGTCTGCACCTGGTGTCTTCACCAGGTGTCTGAACCAGTGTCTGCACCAGGTGTCTGCACCAGGTGTCTACACCAGTGTCTGTACCAGGTGTCTGCACCAGTGTTTGTACCAGGTGTCTGAATCATGTGTCTGCACAAGGTCTCTGCACCAGGTTTCTGAACTCGTGTCTGCACCAGGTGTCTGCACCAGTGTCTGTACCAGGTGTCTGCACTAGCTGTCTGCACCAGGTGTCTGCACCAGTGTCTGCACCAGGTGTCTGCACCAGTGTCTGCACCATGTGTCTGCACCAGTGGTTGCACCAGGTGTCTGCAGCAGTTTATGTACCAGGTGTCTGTACCAGGTGTCTGCATCAGTGTCTGCACCAGGTGTCTGCACCAGGTGTCTGCACCAGGTGTCTGCACCAGGTTTCTGCACCAGGTATCTGCACCAGTGTCTGTAGGCCTACCATGTGTGTGCACCAGGTGTCTGCACCAGTGTATGTAGCAGGTGTCTGCACTAGCTGTCTGCACCAGGTGTCTACACCAGTGTCTGCACCAGGTGTCTGTACCGGTGTCTTCACCAGTGTCTGTACCAGGTGTCTGCACCAGGTGTCTGTACCATTTGTCAACACCAGTGTCTGCACCAGGTGTCTCCACCAGTGTCTGCACCAGGTGTCTGCACCAGTGTCTGTACCAGGTGTCTGCACCAGTGTCTGCACCAGGTGTCTGCACCAGTGTTTGCACCAGGTGTCTGCACCATTTTCTGCACCAGTGTCTGCACCAGGTGTCTGCACCAGTGTCTGCAGCAGGTGGCTGCACCAGATGTCTGCACCAGGTGTCTGAACCAGTGTCTGCACCAGGTATCTGCACCAGTGTCAGCACCAGGTGTCTGCACCAGTGTATGTACCAGGTGTCTACTCTATACAGTAACAAAATATATGTAATAAAATTTAAGAAATTCCACCAAAAATATTTTACTTTACTTTTTTCGCCGGGAAAAAAAGTAAAATCAAATGCAATCCTATGTGTTACATTTTTTTCCGTAGGGAAAAACGTGAAACTTTTTCTCCCGATTTTAGGGGTATATTCGAGCGAAAAAGTAACAATTTAAGAATAATATTTATTATTTGGCTCTATTCGTTGTTATTTATCTGGTTGTGCTTCATGGGCATTTTTTTTATAAATATCCGGTATTCTTATATCAAGTAAACGTGCTTGATAATGAAATTATTTGCTTCATATTATAATTTTGTTAGTTGTAGCAAAGTTTCATTTTGTATTATGGGGGACGAGTCAGCTTGCCTCACCCTCACGTCTTACACTTTAGAGTTTACTTACTGCTGACTGATATAGTTCATTTGTAATAGTCTTGGCTAGAATTCTTCTCCCGGGCTCCTTCCAGCCAGCTTGCTGGCTTTCTTGTTAATAAAATGCACAATATTCTGGAACAATTTTTTGGAACAATTTTTTTTATGTATAAATAGCTACGCGATAATATATTATTGTAGGCATATCGTAGTCCATGCTGTTGCCCAACAACTCGTAAAATAATTAACTCAATCTAGAATATTATGTATTTATTAATTTAATAAATGGCCTTCAGCGAACGATAATTCTTGCAATCTTTGAACGCCTATTTCTCAGCTGTTTCTCAACGAAATTCAAACATAGTTACATATTTCGAATAAAATACTAAAAAAAAACGCGACAGAACGACAGAACGACAGGTTGATTAATGGTACCACTACGCTAAGGCTCACTCACTTCGTGGCTCGCCCCACACGTTGCTTTTATATCATGTTCTTGCATTGTAATACTGTATTATACACTGTATTGTATAGCCTGTAGGTAGAAATCAAAGCGACTAAAAACACGGATCAAACAAAGCGTGATCAAACTTCTACATAAATTTATTTGATTGATTATTTTTTCTAGGTATTCGGAACCCCAACTTACATTAGCCCGGAGATAATCTTACGTCAGGGTTACGGGAAGCCAGTTGATTGGTGGTCGCTAGGCATTATCCTGTACGAGTTCCTGGTGGGTTGCGTCCCCTTTATAGGGGACTCGTTGGAGGAGTTGTTCAACTCGATTGTCGCCGACGATATTGAGTGGCCGGAAGGGGAGTTCGCTCCCCCCGAGGACTCCCAGGAGTTGATACTGAGACTGTTGGAAAAGGACCCGGTCGGCAGACTGGGAACCGGGGGAGCAGTGGAGGTGAAGGAACATGTCTTCTTTATTGGGTGAGTGAAGGACATCAACTTCTTTACTGGGTGAGTGAACGACATCACCTTCTTTATTGGGTGAGTGAAGAACAGCAACTTCTTTATTGGGTGAGTGAAGGACAGCAATTTCTTTATTGGGTGAGTGAAGGACAGCACCTTATTTATTGGGTGAGTGAAGGACAGTAACTTCTTTATTGGGTGAGTGAAGGACAGCACCTTATTTATTGGGTGAGTGAAGGACAGCATCTTCTTTATGTGGTGAGTGAAGGATAGCACCTTCTTTATTGGGTGAGTGAAGGACAGCACCTTCTTTATTGGGTGAGTGAAGGACAGCACCTTCTTTATTGGGTGAGTGAAGGACATCATCTTCTTTATTGTGTGAGTGAATGACAGCACCTTGATTGGGTGAGTGAAGGACAGCACCTTTATTGTGTGAGTGAAGAACAGCATCTTCTTTATTGGGTGAGTGAAGGACAGCATCTTCTTTACTGGGTGAGTGAAGGACAGCATATTCTTTACTAGGTGAGTGAAGGACAGCACCTTCTTTATTGTGTGAGTGAAGGACAACACCTTCTTTATTGGGTGAGTGAAGGACAGCACCTTCTTTATTGTGTGAGTGAAGGACATCACCTTCTTTATTGGGTGAGTGAACGACAATACCTTCTTTACTGGGAGAGTGAAGGACATCACCTTTATTGGGTGTGTGAAGGACAGCATCTTCTTTTTTGGGTGAGTGAAGGACAGCATCTTCTTTATTGGGTGAGTGAATGACAGCCCCTTCTTTATTGGGTGAGTGAAGGGCAGCACCTTTATTGGGTGAGTGAAGGACAGCATCTTCTCTATTGGGTGAGTGAAGGACAGCATCTTCTTTACTGGGTGAGTGAAGGACAGCTTCTTCTTTATTGGGTGAGTCAAGGACAGCACCTTCTTTACTGGGTGAGTGAAGGACAGCACCTTCTTTATTGGGTGAGTGAAGGACATCATCTTCTCTATTGGGTGAGTGAAGGACAGCATCTTCTTTACTGGGTGAGTGAAGGACAGCTTCTTCTTTACTGGGTGAGTCAAGGACAGCACCTTCTTTACTGGGGGAGTGAAGGACAGCACCTTCTTTATTGTGTGAGTGAAGGACAGCACCTTATTTATTGGGTGATTGAAGGACAGCGCCTTATTTATTGGGTGAGTGAAGGACAACACCTTCTTTACTGGGAGAGTGAAGGACAGCATCTTTATTGGGTGAGTGAAGGACAGCATCTTTATTGGGTGAGTGAAGGACAGCACCTTCTTTATTTGGTGAGTGAATGACAGCACCTTCTTTATTGGATTAGTGAAGGACAGCTTCTTCTATATTGGGGGACTGAAGGACAGCATCTTCTTTATGTGGTGAGTGAAGAACAGCACCTTTTTTTATTGCTTGAGTGAAGGACAGCAGCATCTTAATTGGGTGTGTGAAGGAGAGCACCTTCTTTATTGGGTGAGTGAAGGACAGCACCTTCTTTATTGATTGAGTGAATGACAGCACCTTCTTTATTTGGTGATTGAAGGACAGCACCTTCTTTATGGGATGAGTGAATGATAGCTCCTTCTTTATTGGGTGAGTGAAGGGCAGCGCATTCTTTACTGGATGAGTGAAGGACAGCATCTTTATTGGGTGAGTGGAGGACATCATCTTAATTGGGTGAGTGAATGACAGCACTTTCTTTACTGGGTAGTGAAGAATAGCATCTTTATTGGGTGAGTGTATGACAGCACCTTCTATACTGAGTGAGTGAAGGACAGCACTTTCTGTACTGGTTGAGTGAAGGACAGCACTTTCTTTACTGGGTAGTGAAGAATAGCATCTTTATTGGGTGAGTGTATGACAGCACCTTCTACTGAGTGAGTGAAGGACAGCACTTTCTGTACTGGTTGAGTGAAGGACAGCAGCTTCTTTACTGGGTGAGTGAAGGACAACATCTTCTTTATTGGGTGAGTGAAAGACAGCACCTTCTTTATTGGGTGATTGAAGGACAGTACCTTCTTTATGGGATGAGTGAATGATAGCACCTTCTTTATTGGGTGAGTGAAGGACACCACCTTCTTTATTGGTTGAGTGAAGTACGCCATCTTCTTTATTAGGTGAGTGAAGGACAGCACCTTCTTTATTGTGTGAGTGAAGGATAGCACCTTCTTTACTGGGTGAATGAAGGACAGCACCTTCTTTATTGGGTGAGTGAAGGACAGCACCTTCTTTATTGTGTGAGTGAAGGACAGCACCTTCTTTTCTGGGTAAGTGAAGGACAGCACCTTCTTTATTGGGTGAGTGAAGAACAGCACCTTCTTTATTAGGTGAGTGAAGGACAGCATCTTCTTTTTTGGGTGAGTGAAGGACAGCACCTTCTTTACTGGGTGAGTGAAGGACAGAACTTTCTTTACTGGGTGAGTGAAGGACAGCACCTTCTTTATTGTGTGAGTGAAGGTCATCACTTTCTTTATTCGGTGAGTGAAGGAAAGCACCTTCTTTATTGTGTGAGTGAAGTACGCCATCTTCTTTATTAGGTGAGTGAAGGACAGCACCTTCTTTATTGTGTGAGTGAAGGATAGCACCTTCTTTACTGGGTGAATGAAGGACAGCACCTTCTTTATTGGGTGAGTGAAGGACAACACCTTCTTTATTGTGTGAGTGAAGGACAGCACCTTCTTTTCTGGGTAAGTGAAGGACAGCACCTTCTTTATTGGGTGAGTGAAGGACAGCACCTTCTTTATTAGGTAAGTGAAGGACAGCATCTTCTTTATTAGGTGAGTGAAGGACAGCACCTTCTTTACTGGGTGAGTGAAGGACAGAACTTTCTTTACTGGGTGAGTGAAGGACAGCACCTTCTTTATTGTGTGAGTGAAGGACAGCACCTTCTTTACTCGGTGAGTGAATGACAGCACCTTTATTGGGTGAGTGAAGGACAGCACCTTTATTGTGTGAGTGAAGGACAGCATCTTCTTTATTGGGTGAGTGAAGGACAGCTTCTTCTTTATTGGGTGAGTCAAGGACAGCACCTTCTTTACTGGGTGAGTGAAGGACAGCACCTTCTTTATTGGGTGAGTGAAGGACATCATCTTCTCTATTGGGTGAGTGAAGGACAGCATCTTCTTTACTGGGTGAGTGAAGGACAGCTTCTTCTTTACTGGGTGAGTCAAGGACAGCACCTTCTTTACTGGGGGAGTGAAGGACAGCACCTTCTTTATTGTGTGAGTGAAGGACAGCACCTTATTTATTGGGTGATTGAAGGACAGCGCCTTATTTATTGGGTGAGTGAAGGACAACACCTTCTTTACTGGGAGAGTGAAGGACAGCATCTTTATTGGGTGAGTGAAGGACAGCATCTTTATTGGGTGAGTGAAGGACAGCACCTTCTTTATTTGGTGAGTGAATGACAGCACCTTCTTTATTGGATTAGTGAAGGACAGCTTCTTCTATATTGGGGGACTGAAGGACAGCATCTTCTTTATGTGGTGAGTGAAGAACAGCACCTTTTTTTATTGCTTGAGTGAAGGACAGCAGCATCTTAATTGGGTGTGTGAAGGAGAGCACCTTCTTTATTGGGTGAGTGAAGGACAGCACCTTCTTTATTGATTGAGTGAATGACAGCACCTTCTTTATTTGGTGATTGAAGGACAGCACCTTCTTTATGGGATGAGTGAATGATAGCTCCTTCTTTATTGGGTGAGTGAAGGGCAGCGCATTCTTTACTGGATGAGTGAAGGACAGCATCTTTATTGGGTGAGTGGAGGACATCATCTTAATTGGGTGAGTGAATGACAGCACTTTCTTTACTGGGTAGTGAAGAATAGCATCTTTATTGGGTGAGTGTATGACAGCACCTTCTATACTGAGTGAGTGAAGGACAGCACTTTCTGTACTGGTTGAGTGAAGGACAGCACTTTCTTTACTGGGTAGTGAAGAATAGCATCTTTATTGGGTGAGTGTATGACAGCACCTTCTATACTGAGTGAGTGAAGGACAGCACTTTCTGTACTGGTTGAGTGAAGGACAGCAGCTTCTTTACTGGGTGAGTGAAGGACAACATCTTCTTTATTGGGTGAGTGAAAGACAGCACCTTCTTTATTGGGTGATTGAAGGACAGTACCTTCTTTATGGGATGAGTGAATGATAGCACCTTCTTTATTGGGTGAGTGAAGGACACCACCTTCTTTATTGGTTGAGTGAAGTACGCCATCTTCTTTATTAGGTGAGTGAAGGACAGCACCTTCTTTATTGTGTGAGTGAAGGATAGCACCTTCTTTACTGGGTGAATGAAGGACAGCACCTTCTTTATTGGGTGAGTGAAGGACAGCACCTTCTTTATTGTGTGAGTGAAGGACAGCACCTTCTTTTCTGGGTAAGTGAAGGACAGCACCTTCTTTATTGGGTGAGTGAAGAACAGCACCTTCTTTATTAGGTGAGTGAAGGACAGCATCTTCTTTTTTGGGTGAGTGAAGGACAGCACCTTCTTTACTGGGTGAGTGAAGGACAGAACTTTCTTTACTGGGTGAGTGAAGGACAGCACCTTCTTTATTGTGTGAGTGAAGGTTATCACTTTCTTTATTCGGTGAGTGAAGGAAAGCACCTTCTTTATTGTGTGAGTGAAGTACGCCATCTTCTTTATTAGGTGAGTGAAGGACAGCACCTTCTTTATTGTGTGAGTGAAGGATAGCACCTTCTTTACTGGGTGAATGAAGGACAGCACCTTCTTTATTGGGTGAGTGAAGGACAACACCTTCTTTATTGTGTGAGTGAAGGACAGCACCTTCTTTTCTGGGTAAGTGAAGGACAGCACCTTCTTTATTGGGTGAGTGAAGGACAGCACCTTCTTTATTAGGTAAGTGAAGGACAGCATCTTCTTTATTAGGTGAGTGAAGGACAGCACCTTCTTTACTGGGTGAGTGAAGGACAGAACTTTCTTTACTGGGTGAGTGAAGGACAGCACCTTCTTTATTGTGTGAGTGAAGGACAGCACCTTCTTTACTCGGTGAGTGAATGACAGCACCTTTATTGGGTGAGTGAAGGACAGCACCTTTATTGTGTGAGTGAAGGACAGCATCTTCTTTATTGGGTGAGTGAAGGACAGCATCTTCTTTATTAGGTGAGTGAAGGACAGCACCTTCTTTACTGGGTGAGTGAAGGACAGAACTTTCTTTATTGGGTGAGTGAAGGACAGCACCTTCTTTACTGGGTGAGTGAAGGACAGCATCTTCTTTATTGTGTGAGTGAATGACAGCACCTTTATTGGGTGAGTGAAGGACAGCACCTTTATTGTGTGAGTGAAGGACAGCATCTTCTTTATTGGGTGAGTGAAGGACAGCATCTTCTTTATTAGGTGAGTGAAGGACAGCACCTTCTTTACTGGGTGAGTGAAGGACAGAACTTTCTTTACTGGGTGAGTGAAGGACAGCACCTTCTTTATTGTGTGAGTGAAGGACAGCACCTTCTTTACTCAGTGAGTGAAGGACGGCAACTTTATTGGGCGAGTGAAGGTCATCACTTTCTTTATTCGGTGAGTGAAGGACGGCACCTTCTTTGTTGTGTGAGTGAAGGACACCACCTTCTTTATTGGTTGAGTGAAGTAAGCCATCTTCTTTATTAGGTGAGTGAAGGACAGCACCTTCTTTATTGTGTGAGTGAAGGATAGCACCTTCTTTACTGGGTGAATGAAGGACAGCACCTTCTTTATTGGGTGAGTGAAGGACAGCACCTTCTTTATTGTGTGAGTGAAGGACAGCACCTTCTTTTCTGGGTAAGTGAAGGACATCCCATTCTTTATTGGGTGAGTGAAGGACAGCACCTTCTTTATTAGGTGAGTGAAGGACAGCATCTTCTTTATTAGGTGGGTGAAGGACAGCACCTTCTTTACTGGGTGAGTGAAGGACAGAACTTTCTTTACTGGGTGAGTGAAGGACAGCACCTTCTTTATTGGGTGAGTGAAGGACACCCTCTTCTTTATTGGTTGAGTGAAGTACGCCATCTTCTTTATTAGGTGAGTGAAGGACAGCACCTTCTTTATTGTGTGAGTGAAGGATAGCACCTTCTTTACTGGGTGAATGAAGGACAGCATCTTCTTTATTGTGTGAGTGAAGGACAGCACCTTCTTTATTGTGTGAGTGGAGGACAGCACCTTCTTTTCTGGGTAAGTGAAGGACAGCACCTTCTTTATTGGGTGAGTGAAGGACAGCACCTTCTTTATTAGGTGAGTGAAGGATAGCATCTTCTTTATTAGGTGAGTGAAGGACAGCACCTTCTTTACTGGGTGAGTGAAGGACAGAACTTTCTTTACTGGGTGAGTGAAGGACAGCACCTTCTTTATTGTGTGAGTGAAGGACAGCACCTTCTTTACTCGGTGAGTGAAGGACGGCAACTTTATTGGGCGAGTGAAGGTCATCACTTTCTTTATTCGGTGAGTGAAAGACAGCACCTTCTTTATTGTGTGAGTGAAGGACAGCACCTTCTTTATTGGGTGAGTGAAGGACAGCACCTTCTTTATTGGGTGAGTGAAGGACAGCACCTTCTTTACTGGGTGAGTGAAGGACAGCATCTTCTTCATTGGGTGAGTGAATGACAGCACCTTTATTGGGTGAGTGAAGGACAGCACCTTTATTGTGTGAGTGAAGGACAGCATCTTCTTTATTGGGTGAGTGAAGGACAGCATCTTCTTTACTGGATGAGTGAAGGACAGCATATTCTTTACTAGGTGAGTGAAGGACCGCACCTTCTTTGTGTGAGTGAAGGACAGCACCTTCTTTATTGGGTGAGTGAACGACAACACCTTCTTTACTGGGAGAGTGAAGGACAGCACCTTTATTGGGTGAGTGAAGAACAGCATCTTCGTTATTGGGTGAGTGAAGGACAGCATCTTCTGTAGTGGATGAGTGGAAGACAGCACCTCCTTTATTTTTGAGTTCATCACGTAATACAATAGTAATTGAAATAGATACACCCCCAAACGGGGTGAAATGGTAAACAATATTAAAATAAAAGCGAGTAAAAAGAGTAGAATAAAAATGTGGTAGAAACGCTATTGCTGACACTTAGATTCCGGAGGTGGAACATATTAGTTTACAGCGGCAGTTATCGGTGATTTATGTGGAACGGGATATAATCACCCAATAATAATCATGGTTAATTAATACTTAACCTTCAACTTTATTTATATTTATATTTAACGTTTTTTCGCATTCATTATATTAATTTTATATTCTTTAAAGAAAAAATTAATATACAACCGCTGTTTTAACTTAGTCATAATTAATATTAATAATTTTAATTTTAATTTATTTTCCACTCAGATTGAACTGGCAGTCGCTACTCCGACTGAAGGCCGAGTTTATTCCGACTCTGGAGGGAGAAGAGGACACGTCGTACTTTGATACCCGCGGCGACCGTTACAACCACCCGGACGCACCCCAACTGTCCGACGAGGAGGAACCCAACTCTTCCGATCCCTTCTCCGACTTCTCGACCTCGTCGCCGCGGTTCAGCCGGCTCTGCATCCGAGGTTCCCTCAGCGACCTGCGTCTCGCCTCGGACGGCGGCTCGTCCGGAGGACTCCGCAGTACGCCGTCCACCCCCGGCGACCCCCGGTCGAAGATCGACCCGCATCTCCCCCCGAGTCCCTCCATAACGCTCGACAGCCCGGAGACCCAGCCCACCGGGGTACAGACCGCGCCCACCACCCCCACCGAGTCGCCGCCCCCCTTCCCAGCCCCCACCTCCCCCCTCGCCCGTCTCTCCGCCCCCCAACCCATCCCTTCCCCCGCCCCCAAGCCCCACCTCGCGGAGTCCCTCTCCCCACCCCGCATCCTCACCCCCACCCAGCGCCTGGAGCACTCCCCCACACACAGCCCCATCAACTCCCCTCGCTCCCATCCCGCCTCCCGCTCCTCCTCCTCCCCCATACTCCCTTGCCGCCCCCGCTCAGTAACACTCTCCGGCCCGCCGTCCGCCTCTCCCCCTGGAACTATCCGCGGTCTCCTCCGGGTAAACCCCGGAATGATAAAAAGCGCATCGTCCGCCGGTCTATCTCTCGTTATACAGGATCCTAATCGTATCCGGTCCGATTCCGACAACTTGCGACCCGATTCCGAACCCTTCCGGTCTGACTCGGACACCTTCCGGCCGGATTCCACGCACTTCCGTTCGATCATCGAACGCGCCTCATTCGGCCGCTTCCGATCCGTTTCCGACCGTCTCCATCCGGATTCCGAACGCCACCGCTCCGACTCCACCAATTCAGACAACATGTCGGGTACCCCGACGACGACCGGGCGTCGCAGCGGCGGTCTCGCTTCCCCCGGCGCCATCCGACGACACCACACGATAATCGGCGCGGTCGCGAGCCCCGTCTCCTCGACTAGCAGCCGCGACGCCAGCCCTTCGCGGTACATCCCAACGCGACGACCTTCCCCTCGAATCGACTCGCTGAAACCGCCGATCGTTATCTATAAATCGGCCCGCGGTTACGGATTCACTCTCCGAGCGATTAGGGTCTACATGGGCGAGACTGACCTCTACACCATCCAACATCTCGTCACCGAGGTCCTCGAGGGGGATGCCTCGTGGGAAGCCGGACTCCGCCCCAACCATCTCATATCGCACGTTAACGACGAACCCGTTCAGGGGCTGTTACACACCCACGTGATCCAACTGATACTCAGTCAGCCGAGGCAGGTCTCTGTGCGAGCGGTTCCGTTGGATCAGACCTCGATAAAGGCGGGGGGGCCGCGAAGGGGAGGCCCGGGGAGGATGGCGAGGCCGACGGACCGCTCGGTGGAGCGCAGACACGCGGATAAACGGAAGAAGAGCAGTTTGTTGCGACGGTTGAGTTCCAGACGGAGTGGCGGGGTCGATATTCCGTCCGAGTTTCCGTCGCTGCCGGGGCAACCGTTACGAGCGTCGCCGTCACCGCCGGCCGTGCTGCTGACCGGAGCGAGCCGGTTGGTTGGAACGAGTCCGTTAGCCGGATCGGGTCCGCTCGGGACTAGTCCGCTCGCTATGTCTAATCGACTCGGGACCACTCGCGGTTTGTCTGCTAGTCACAGCTTCACGTCCGGAGACAAACTGGTGCGTCCGCGGTACGCCACTGCTTCGGTAGGGGGCGCTAGTCGTTTCAGTCCCCCCGGGGTGGTCGGGGAAGGGGGAATGCCCCCTCGGGTTGTGGACGGGATTCCCCCCCGGGCCAGTCCCCCCTCTTCGGGGGGTTCGCCCCCCGGGCGGCCCTCCACCCTCCAGGGTCTCGGCCACAAACTCCGGAACATCCACTCGCCGCGCCGGAAATCGTGCAGCCAGATTCCGGTCAGCCCGCTGGCGCGCACCCCTAGCCCCAGCCGGCAGCCCCCCGCGGTCCCCCGTCAGCCCCCCGCGGTCCCCCGCCAGCCGCCCACAATACCCGCTCCCAACAGCAGCATCGCCGCCGTGGTTATGGGCCGGAGTCCCAGCCCGTTAACCGTCTCCTCCGGCTACACCACGACTAGTTGCGCCGCCCCGGGGATCCAGCAGACGCACCACACGAGCGTGGCGACCCCCAAGCGGCGGTTCCACCCGCGGAACGCGCCCCGAGTCGGGGAGGAGTTCTACTCGAGGAACCGGGAGGAACGCGTTCCGGACACCGTGGTTCACTCCCCGCGTCGCAGCACCGGAACCATCGCGACCGCCAACCCCGCAGCCGATACACTCGCCGGTTTCAAACAGTACCTCCGTCGGAAAGCGACTTGGGACGAGAAACGCAATCTATTCGACGAATTATAGCGATCGATTTGTGCTTCGAGAATCCCATTAGCAATCATTAAACACTGTATCCCCCCTCCCCAATCTCCACCCTCTTATGGTTTGTGCTTATTTATTTATAGATAAATGTCATTGCATTTATTATAGGCGGTCCATTTAATTCACTTTGGGCTGGCCTATTAGTTATTACTTTGATATCTTTTTTTTATATTATTATTATTATTAGTCAACCAAAAATAGTAGAGAATGATTAAAAAGAAGTAGAATAACCTTAAATTATCATTAAACTTGGTCATTAAAATCGTAAGGGAATTAGTTGACATTGGAGTTGTAAAACCGGCCCTATTGGGGCTCGAACCCGGTACCTAGGTTTCAAACTTCTGGTTATCACCAGCCGGGTGAGTGTACTCAGTAGGTAGCTCAGTACACTCACCCGGCTGATGATAACCAGAAGTTTGAAACCTAGATACCGGGTTCGAGCCCCAATAGGGCCGGTTGATATTTTTCGCTATGGAGAGCATTATCATATTGTCCTATTTACATTGTATATTTGATTCACCGCGTCACTCGCCCCACAACAATTCACTTATTATTAATACCGAAGTTGTAGACATCTGGACTGCTTATTGTGTCACAGTTTCAGTATTTGGCACTTTAAGATGGGCCTTTTGGAATTTCCAACTCAATATATTTTTAAGAACTCTATCCTCTCCTATACTTAATATACAATGTACCTGTACCGGTTGTATACGGAACAGGTGCAGTTGGAAACGTTTTAATTTAATATTCACTAAAACAAACAAACATGTGCTTAAATTGTAATGAGTAATGTAATGAAATTAAATACATCGAAGGTTCATTACAAAAATAAAATACATATTATTATTGTGTAATGTATTCGAATATATTGTTGTTCTTTGTTACATTATTCTTATGGCCAAACATTGTTTTTTTTATTCGAAAATGGGAATAATAAAAGGGTTTGTTTAATGTTTTTGTTTTAATAACTATAGCCAAACCTTCAATTAAAATTATTTCAATTTTCGAATATATTTACAAACTCCAAGTCGTAATCTATACAGCACATTAATAGATTGCGGTTCTCATCTCTATTAATATCCTAGTTTCCGCTTAGATTTGTAAAACGCCTCTCACTGTAATCTTATAAAGTGCTACATTATAAGACTATTAAGGTTAAACAGTTGTATTTTTTCCCGTTACACAAATATAAGTTTGATTGCTTGTTTCCATAAGTTTTCCAGTTTCCCCCGCGATCAGCGACTTAATTTTTTCCTTACGATTAACTTCCCCATTTTTCTGCGATATTCGCTACGTTTTCTAATCAACTATAAATTATTAGTTAGGAATCTGAAAATTATTCCTTAATTACTTTTATTATAGTTGTTCTAAAATCGAATATTATAAAACTACTTGGTGTTTTATTAAAAATAAGCGCATGGTTGTTAGTTGTTTCGTAATAATATATTATATACAATAATAGCCTCACCGGTTATGTTTTTGTAGACAGGTAGAATGTTGCCATACAGCTGTATGCGCTGTGTGGGGGGTGGTAGAAGGGTGGGTGGATGTAATATTGAGAATTAATAATTATAATGTATATTTATTTATTAAACATTCATGTAAACCTGACATCCTGTATACATTACTCCTACTTTTTATGTATAGATTTACTGTCAATTGTTTTACGTGACATTGTGACGTCATATCTATTTATTTATGACGTCACACTATTAGTTTATATATTTAAATTTGTGCTTCTTTTTTACGGCTTTTATCTTTAATTATATTATTATTAGCAACCAGGGTAAGATATTCTCTAATTACTAGAAGGTTTAAAGTTGTCTAGTTTCCGGTTGGTTACCATGGATACGGTTGGTACGTCCCGGTTGATTAGTTTTAAACATTCCCTTGGATTCCCTTTGGAATAAATATTTGCATACGAACGAATCACGCGCGCGTGACAATTCCACATAAAATACCGAGATAGCTAGCTGAGTACCAAATATCTGCTCGAATACCTTTAACCTGTGATAAGGAGAACGCAAATTATATCCCGATGTTATTCATAACACATTTTTGTCACGTATGGGATATCCACTCACAGTTACAGACATTATTTACTTGAATAAAGCCGTGGGGTTGATTTTTAAGTTCTTTATTTGCCCCTAAAGTGTGACATTTATTGGAGTAAATACGTTGTATTAATTTTATATAAAATTAGGAAAAACGCTTGTGTTAACAACAGACGATTTACTTGTTGTTAGCAACGGGCGATTAATTGTTGGTAGCAACAGACGATTTACGTGTTGTTAGCAACGGGCGATTAATTGTTGTTAGCAACATGATATTAATGTTGTTAGCAACAGACGATATACTTGTTGTTAGCAACAGACGATTAATTGTTGTTAGCAACATGATATTAATGTTGTTAGCAACAGACGATATACTTGTTGGTAGCAACAGACGATTTACGTGTTGTTAGCAACGGGCGATTAATTGTTGTTAGCAACATGATATTAATGTTGTTAGCAACCTCCGTTTCAAATTTCTTACTTCGAATGATTAAACATTTTTTGCGATAAATGAATGTTGTATATATTGGTTCCGCTGCTTTCTGTGTGAACGCTTATGGTTAATGTGGATGTTGTTATTCATTTACTTTTCTAGTTTTTGTTATTTAGGTAAGTTGAGGGTTTTGTGCTGTGAATGTTTGAGAGTTGGGTTTGAATGAGGTTTGGGTAGTAGTTTTTGAAGTGGTTTTACGGTTATACCCCTAACTATTATAGAGAACAACTATAATTAAATCAGTTGGTTGACTTAGATCAGTGCCATAGGGCAGAAAACGAAATCCTTCACCGTTTAATGCATGACATTTTGTAGTATTATAATTAATTATTATTTATAATAAATTATAATAATTCGAATTCACTTATTTAGTAACTTTATTCGAGTTACTTCTACAAAATTGTGTATCAGTTTGCTGAAGTTATTTTACTGTGGGACCGGTAGAAACTAATAATGCCATTTTACTGATTAGTAAAAATTGTATTTAGTAAATTTATCAGTAAAGAGAGAGATTGGCCCTCTAGGTTTTCTATTGTTTTTGTATGGGTTAGTAGAGGGTTTTATCACAGTTTGATTTAGGGTTAGGCCTTTGTTGAAACCAAGAGATGTCGGATTTATATTTGTTGCGGTATTATCTCGTTTCTTTACCAACATAATAATTTATAGGAGTTCTATAAATCAATGTTAATAAGTTTTGGTGCATCGAAATCGCTTTTATAACTCCATGTAATAAAGTGTTTTTTATATATTTCCTGATATCTTTTTTGTCTAAGGAATCATAAACTGCATTGTGATTAACTTATTTTTTATTAAGCTTTTAGTCCTTGAATGAAACTAAAATGTTTATTTTCCGCCTCCAGGGGATTAATTATTTATGAAGCCTCGAGAACTTTTTATTCCGTCAGATAACCTTATTCACCTTCTGCAAACTTTTTTTAGTCTCCAATCAATTTATTTACCCCCCTTAACTTTATATACCATCTGTTTATTTACTTTACCCCCCCCACTCAACTTTATATAGGTGGCTCAAAACCTATAATATATAGTCGACCTAATCTGCGGGTTAATTTTTTTAATAATTTCAAAATAGTTTTTAATATTTGGTTCACTTTGAATCATGTTAAAGAGCGCATTCGATTCTATAAAGTTCGATAAGAACATTTATTTTGACAACATTGTCGCTTTGATAAAATATATGACGAATTAACTTACTATTTGTTACTTTTATATATTTTTTTTGGTGCTAGTTAATGTTTGTAAGAGCGTCCCCTTGTTGCCTAGTTACACGCAGTCATAGCTTTTTGTGTTTTGACGTAGTGTCGAACTTGTCATTGGTTGTTTTTGTGTAATATGATACGTTATTCGATCTAATTGGTTGTTTGTAGTTTTGATTCTAATATTATATTGACATTGCGATATTTAATTATTTTCACTTTCGATTTTATCTGCTGTTTTGCCGGGACACCTACTTTGGCACCTACTTTAGTGTTAAGCTACAGCAAGGTGGCCTTCATAAGTCCCACCTTCTTGGCGTAGTGCATAAATCTGTTCTCTTTGGTTTTATTAAATGGTAGCTAGATGAGTAACAGTTTCCTCTGGGGAGTATAGTTCTGCGGGGGGGGGGGATTGGAAATCAGATGTTAGTTTGTGCGTATTCCCTCCCTGGCTTAACGGCTGAATAAAACTTTATTTTACTTTTACTTTATAAAGGATGCACGGGGTGTATAAAGTGTATAAAAGGTGTAGGCAAAAAAGTGTCTGTACCGGAAGTGTGTAATTTGTTTGTTGTTTTTTGTGTTTATTAAGGGGTTCATTATACCCAATGAAAGTGAACGTTTCGAAATTTTGAAAAATATTCAAAATTCTAAATTTCCTACTATCCTACTTTCATCACATTAAACATTCATCAAACATATATACCAAAATGTTCTGCAGCTTTAGGGCTACAATAGTGAGTATTGGTTTTGTAAAACATGTCCAATTGGATGTTCTAGACCCTTTTTTGTAAGTACTACTCTTTGTCTATCTCAAAATTATGATCCACAAAGTCCGAACATTATATAGCCCCATATGTAAAGCCCCCCCCCCCCCCCCCCCCCCCCCCTCCATAAGTTTTTCAAAACCGATATTTTTATGCAGAAATTTTCATAAATGAGACGCCTATTGCACCAAGTTCTTGGACCGAGAACAGATCAACAGGGATATTTTACATATAAATAGCCTGAGAAATGTATACAATTTTTGAAAATACCGATTTGCAAAACAAAAAGTGCCATATTTTATGAACAAAATGGTTTGCGAAGCTATCCTTAAAAAATCGATTTGGGCTAATGATCATGGTCCCCTTAACGCTTTTGGGTTTATAGTCAATGAAAACTTGGTATTTTCCATCTAGGTAAATCTAACATCAGCATATTCCCTTATGGGTGAGACTTATATCAATTGGACACCATTAGATCCAAAATTCTGGTTACTACTAACCGGGTTACATAACTTATTGATTTATCTACCTAACTGTAATGTTGAATCATATTTGAATTTTGGTCTGTGTCTGTGACACGGGTCGTTTATTCTCGGTTGAACGAATCTCCACAGCTCATCTCTGCCCCACATTAGATTCCTTAAACCTTATATCTTTAACCCATGTAAGAATTCCATAGTTAAAAATTATTTACCCATGTAAGAATTCCAGTTAAAAATTATTAACCCATGTAAGAATTCCAGTTAAAAATTATTAACCCATGTAAGAATTCCAGTTAAAAATTATTAACCCATGCAAGAATTCCAGTTAAAAATTATTAACCCATGTAAGAATTCCATAGTTAAAAATTATTAACCCATGTAAGAATTCCAGTTAGAAATTATTAACCCATGCAAGAATTCAAGTTAAAAATTATTAACCCATGTAAGAATTCCAGTTAAAAATTATTAACCCATGTAAGAATTCCATAGTTAAAAATTATTAACCCATGTAAGAATTCCAGTTAAAAATTATTAACCCATGCAAGAATTCCAGTTAAAAATTATTAACCCATGTAAGAATTCCATAGTTAAAAATTATTAACCCATGTAAGAATTCCAGTTAAAAATTATTAACCCATACAAGAATTCCAGTTAAAAATTATTAACCCATGTAAGAATTCCAGTTAAAAATTATTAACCCATACAAGAATTCCAGTTAAAAATTATTAACCCATGTAAGAATTCCAGTTAATAATTATTAACCCATGTAAGAATTCCAGTTAAAAATTATTAACCCATACAAGAATTCCAGTTAAAAATTATTAACCCATGTAAGAATTCCAGTTAAAAATTATTAACCCATGTAAGAATTCCAGTTAATAATTATTAACCCATGCAAGAATTCCAGTTAAAAATTATTAACCCATGTAAGAATTCCATAGTTAAAAATTATTAACCCATGTAAGAATTCCAGTTAAAAATTATTAACCCATACAAGAATTCCAGTTAAAAATTATTAACCCATGTAAGAATTCCAGTTAATAATTATTAACCCATGTAAGAATTCCAGTTAATAATTATTAACCCATGTAAGAATTCCAGTTAATAATTATTAACCCATGTAAGAATTCCAGTTAAAAATTATTAACCCATGCAAGAATTCCAGTTAAAAATAACATTAAGTCGAATTATTATTGTCACTAAATCTACGGTTGCTGAATTGGACCAATTCTTTTTCATATCTTTTTCTATAGAGGTATATTGGGTACGGTTTTGTTATTGAGATAAAATTGTCATTATACTGTCTAACTTCTAAGAGGCCGTCGCTACAATTGCATTTGGCATATTCTTCTGGCCTATTTTGGAGAAATTCTTTTCAAACAAAAACAAAGTAGAATTTGTATTTTTTCTTCTTGAGATTAAATTATTATTGTTTATTGTTGTTACTGTTAAATAAAAATGAAATGCTCAAAATCAGCCACCGTACTATAACACTGCTCCGTTTATTTGGATAATATTGATCTACTATCCCGTTTTGCAGGACATTGCTTTCGCCGTGAGGACCAGCCAGCCCATAATCTTGTGCTTTGGCAGCCTCATGGAGTGAATAAGCATGGTGGACAACCCATGACTTTCTAGAGACGCATCTTAAAGGACACTGGCCTTGAACAAGCCGCCACAGCATTCTTAATATATATGTAATATATATATAATGCAGCTGCAATGCAGCACGCCAATTGTAGTGTAGTATTCATCTACTATACTGAGTCAATTTGCGTCTCAAACTCAAGCTAACCTTCAAAAAGTGTCCCTTATACATGTGTATGTGCTGATTTTATTGTACCGCAGGACAACAAACCACAAACGGTATTATATCTAATGTTTACATATAGAAAGCAGTTAGGCCTAGCTAAACTCTGCCAATCATATCGCCCTACAGCAGTAACAAGTAATAATTATAATTCAACAAGGCAGATGGCGCCTAATTTCTGGCCCAATTCGCATACTAAGTCACCCAGACCCCTTTGTCGCCCAATCTATACAGATGGCTTTATGAGTTCGCTATCCTTATTCCTTCGTGTTTGCGGTACAGATTATTAATATTGGTTTCCTTACCAATAATATGAATTATTACGTTTATAGAAAACGATTTTATTTTAATTGTCATTTAACAACTTGTTTTTTGGATTTTATACAGTATGTAATTGCTAATTTTTATTTATTTCTTTTATCATATATTTATTTTGCAATTTTTTATATTTTTTTTTTAATATAACTGATGAAGATAACCGATAGTGAGAAAAAACCGAAATCGAAAACCAATACAGTTATTTGTTTTATATTATAACATTTAACTGTATCACTATCAAAATCCACGATGTTGAATGTAGCTCAGAATAATATTTTTAAATTTTAAAACTAACAAACTATGGTGCTGGTAAAATTTAACTTTGTCAACTTTCCCATTTTTGGTAATTAATTTATTTTGTTACACCTACATTATAAATATATATATTCAATGTCATTCAGATTTGTTTTAACACTAATTTATATACATTTTACATTAGTAGTTAAGCGAACGAGATACAAGGCCGTGAGGTGCCGTACGAATTTATTCAGTTATTCCGAATTTGAAATAGATTACTGACGATTTTCTAAAACAAACTTATCGCTGGCTAAGTTTCCGAAGCTATTTCTTCGTTAACAGGTGAGTTGGCTTTATTCAATAATAATTAGTTAAAATTGATTACCGTCGTAGATTAAATTTTTTTATCATAAATTTAATATTTTAAACTGATAGATTTGTTATGGAAGACACGAAGAATGAAGCCGATATGCTTCCTGCTGGGAGGAGACTATCTGAAGGGAGTGACAGATGGGAGATCGGACGAGGTTTAGACACCGACGAGGGTTCCAATAAACTGCCGAAGCCATTATACGCCTTGTCTGACAACCCACCATGGTACCTGTGTATACTGCTGGGGATGCAAGTTGGTTATAAACTTTTAATCAATTACTGTATTCGCATGGATTTACTGTTATTTACTTTATGTTCACACAGCTGAGACTTAAGAACCAAAGTAAATCACCACATTCAATCTCCACATCATTACTTGTGTACCGAGTAAAACCATCTTTATCCCACAGCCTTACTTGTACACGGAGTAAATTTGCTTTATAGTTTATATCCCCACAACATTACTGTACGATTATAAAAAATAGTTTATGTATTTTATCCCCGGGAATTATCTGATGTACCGAGTAAATAAACTTATACTTTATATCCCTAGCATTACCTTATGATGGTTGGTAGCACCATAGCAACGCCGCTACTTATCGCTGATATTCTCTGCGTCACCGACATGAATACGAAAAGCGAAATCGTTGGAACGACGTTGTTTTTCTCTGGAATCGCAACAATTTGCCAAACAACACTCGGGGTCAGGTAATTAACACACAGACACAATTATGTAAAGTGTTTGCTTTGGTGTTCTGTGGGTTTGTATTTGACATTTCAAAAACATTATTGTTTGTATAAAATGATTATTTTGTGTTTTACATGACCTTTACCAATGGATGTTTGTTACAGAGTTGGATGTCTGTTATTCCCCTTAATGCGGTTGTATAATAGATTAATTAAAGGGTGGGTAGAAAGTGGACTTGGACAAGTTATTATTGTCTACCGATTGTCCGGGGGACAATATTCAGTTTTTGTTTTCAGACTACAACAGTTCAGAGAACACCATTCAGTCTTTTGTTTCAGACTGGCAATAGACCAGGAGACAACATTCAGTCTTTTGTTTCAGACAACCGATTATCCAGGTACGCTGCAAACTTCGCCCGCGAGAAAGCTTCGCCCTCAAAATGCGTGATAAAAACATCGTTTATTGTTTTGGTTAGAAAAAGCCGTCTCTATAACCTGCCGTCTCTGTAACCTCCTCCTTTCCCCCAATCGGGCGAACGTTTGACGTGGGCGATTATTAGCCGCAACTATTATCCATGGGACAACATTCAGCCTTTTGTTTCAGACTACCGATAGTCCAGGGGACAACATTCAGCCTTTTCATTCCTGCTATGGCCATTTTGAGTTCCGACAAGTGGAAATGTCCCGATACTGAACCAACAGTTGCTACAGAAACCTTAGATATGACTACGAATGTTACCATGGATACCAACGCAACAATAACATGGCAGGATAGAATGTGTGAGGTAAAATATATTACAATTTTTTAAACAATTATTAATGTTAAGAGGCCGGTAACTGAAGCTATGCTAGTAAATAAATAATAATAAAATGCATCGCACTAAACTTAGGAGTGTTGTTGTGGGTTTTATTAAATCTCTTAAAACTCAAATTATCAACTACCTGAGGACAGGAGTTTCCCTATTTAATGTTAATTTATTTAATAATTCATTGTTTTACACAGTTACAAGGAGCTATTATGATTGGTGCATTGTTTGAGGTTGCTATTGGTTTCAGCGGATTAACCGGCGCTCTGATGCGCTACATCTCCCCTCTAGTAGTCGCTCCAATTATCACTCTCATCGGACTGTCATTGTTCAGCGTTGCGGCTGAGTATGCTGGCGAACAATGGGGGGTCGCTTTATTGTAAGTCTAATAATTAATAACTAAGATTTTTTCAAATTTCAATCATGGTACAAAATTTGGTAGATTTTTCTTACTGTTTCTTACAATTTTTCTTACTATTTCATTATCAGAGCCGGATTTTTCAATTTCTGCGCTATTTCGATACAACAAAGCCGTTAAAAACGCCTTTTTGTAATATTTAAACATCTCTGTTGGCTTTATTTTTCGTCTTTGGAATGTAAATCTAGATATCATTATTTGAACCGCCTTCATCTGCAGATTCCGAATCTGCAAACCGTTTTCAATTTCACTAAAAATGGCCAAAGATATTTATCAAAATACTTTTAAGGTGTAAGTTTTGAGTCGTAAATCGCTAAGGAATTATATAGGTTTATATAATAGGTTACTATAGGTTTATTAGAAGGTTTATTTGAAATTAAACAGCAATTATTTGAATTAGATCCCATATCTTTTTTGTTTATGAATGATATCGGACGCCGAATGTGCGAAATGTACCCGCTATCAGTAAATGGATAGTTTTCGCCCCCGCTTTAACCTTTTCGATAACTTTCGCATAACTTTCGGTAGCTTTTGTTAGCTTTCGGTAATTGTCCTCTTTCAGAACTATCCTTCAAATGTTTATTAAAAAAAAATAATTATTATTTAGTTGAGCCTTTAAAACTCCCCATCTTGTTTCTTCATTACGCGAAATTCATATTCCAGAATTGAGTAATTAAAACAATATAATTATAGCGATTTACGTCTCAAAATTGATACACCTTATGATAATTGTAAATACTGTAATATTGCCGAATAGACGATTTTTAACGGCTTGTTCTATCGGAATAGCTCAGAAATTAAAAAATCCGGCTCAGCCAGCAATAAGAAAAATTTTCGAACTATCATCATACCAATTTCGTAGCATATGATTGAAATTTTTTTAAAAATTCGGGAGTATAGATGGTGTATATTGTATGAATAATTATTTTGTTTGTATTCTAGAACGATGGCATTAGTTTTCTTATTCTCACAATATCTGAAGAACGTTCGTGTTCCCATCCCAGGCTACACCCGTGGTTTAGGATGGTCTGTCAGTAGCAGAAGTCCGATATTCGAGCTGCTACCCGTACGTTACCGGTATCACATTATGCATGTACAGTATAGGGGCTTACAACAGTAGGCCTAATGTAGGCAATATGTAAAACTATGGGTGTAAACTTTACAATAGGTAGGTATTATACTGTAATAGCAATGTAAAGTCACACTGTAAAGTGCTACTTTACACACAAGTATGTAATAACTATATCTATTCCAAAATTGTAACATTACTCAACGCCGTTAGTATTAACAGCGAGTTGTTATTTAGCACTTTACAACTTTAGAGGACATTACAGCATTGTATTGGCCGGTACATTTGGTATTGTATTTGGTGTTATTGTTTACGTGGTAACCATGACGGCGTTAAGTAATGTCCCCCTAGTGGACATTACTTAAAGCCGTCATGGTTACCACGTAAACAATAGTTGGGAATTGGCCTGACAGCCAGATAGGCCTACTACATTACCTACCGGTAGGCGGGGTATAGCTATTAATATCCAGTAGCTATATTATTAACGCCTACATAATATAACGCATATAATTTATGTCGTTTTTACATTTACAGTATTTATACAGCAACTGCTGTAATTTAATTGGTGCAGTTTCTATCACATATTATATATACAATCATTTCGTAATGTTATAATTTTTGAATAAAACTACAAAGTACTTTACAGTGTTCTGATCCTCATGGCTTTATTCATTAACAAAGGCACTCGGATCATCACACTGTAAAGTGCCACTTTACACATGGTTACAAAAAATAAGTTTTTTTTAATGATTCAGAAAAATACATTTTTATGCTAAATCAAACACTGAACTCAGATTTCAAATCCAATAACTTGTTGTCAACTTTATGAGTAGCAGTCTTATGACCAATTATTAACAATGTTTTGCGAAAATCGACTTTGAAATTATGAGAGTTTCAAACGTTCCCTTCAATTTTCTGTATTTGGGGGGATTTTTCAAATATAAAATTTTACGATATTTTTCAAAGCAGGCATGTGAAAAATTAGGTAGGCGTACATGTCAGAATTCATATGCAAGTCAATGTATAGACGATTAGAGACTATGTTTTATTTTTATTATTACTGGAGGTCACTGTTTGTCTGTCTGTTTGTCTGTCTGTATGTTTGTCTCAAGAAATATAAAAATTAAATAAATAAATCACACCACCCAATTTTTTTGTTAAGGGTGTTTTACTTGCCGATGATTTCAATTACGATGTCGGTTTTCACTATTTGCCAAATCTAAACTTTTATCTGCCTGTCCGTCATTCTGTCTGTTATTATGTCTGTCAGTCCAATAAAATGTAAGAAAGTGAACAAACTATTTTGAATTTGTGTTAATTTTCTTTAATTTATTTATATTTATAATTATATTTAAAATGTAAGTTTTATGATTTTACGAAATCTAAAATGTCTGTATGTCTGACTCTCGGTCTGTCGGTGTGTTTGTCTGTCAAAAATTCAGAAGTCAATAAAAGTGACAAAAAAATCAATTTATTTATTTATTTATTTAACGTATATATTTTTTTTTAATAAACTAAAAATAACCTTCAGCAATTGAAACCCATTTAGATTATTTAATAATGAGATTATTAATTTATATGAGTGGGGGGGAGGGGTGGAGGGGGGTAAGTACGTTTTTATAAAAATTTAGTTAGACATCGATTCTGGTACATTTTAACGTGCTGCATCCGTGAGTCACGGTGGAAAAGGAATACCATTAATATTTAGGAAGATATTTACATTTAAAAGATACTCCCTTTTAGAATTGAGAATCAAAAAGGAGTGAGTGAGTAAGATACTCCCTTTTGCCATTCACTGAGATCAAACCAATATTGGCGGGAATTATGAAATGTGGATGGATGACAGTCAGTCACTGCAGTCAGGCAGCAGGATAATGAAATTGAAATATTATCAGTTTGCGGTATGCAGTATCGGCGGCATTCAACGAATATTCTGGTGTACTTTAAGGCGTAGGCATTCACTGTAGACCCTACAGCACAGCAGTGTACCTAATACTGTTTTAATTGTGTTGATTGGATGTTAGAGAAAAGAGAGTTAGGCCTATCTGTTCACTGTTAGTCATAACGGATGCCGCGACCGGTTGATGGTACACCAGTATTCTGCGTCACCCCACCACTAGGTCTATACAATGCAGAAATGCGCATCAAGCAGGCAAAACTTTGCAAGGAGTAGGTAAACTATTTCCAAAACCTAGCTGAAACTGTAGTGTGCAGGACAAGCCTGTTAAGGTAAGCGGAAGAACCACGCACAAAGGCCGCCAACCGATCGGTACCGGTACCAGTAGGCCTACACAGTCACTATACCATATAATATGCCAGGAATATAGGCCTGAAATAATATAGGCCTAGGCCTGGAATATAGGCTATCTATCTCTTCAGAGGATTAGGTTTGATGTTCATATATTCATAATATATTATATACATTACCCAAATTTCAGTTTATATGACGGATATAGCCTGATAGTGATAGCATCAATTCAAGGCATTCATTAATACAAGCAACAATGATATTCATTAATACTGTATCATTAATAACAATATTACAGGTCAGTTCCAGAAAGGAGTATGCCTATTTTTTTTAATTGCAACTTTATATATAGCCTGAAAATATGTAAAATATTTTACCAAACATACAACAATGTATAGAACTTATCAGGGTTGCATGAGCTATAACTCCGCTACATTGGGTATTCTTAATACCAATGGACTTATACTGTATATACTGTAGGATAAAATTTGCTGTTTTTTTAGAGCAGAGCACATTTTTTGCTTTTGGTTCTTTTAAAATTATTTGTGATTTGCTCTTAATAATGTTTATTTATTTTTTCGATATACCATTCCCAGGCTCTAAAAACTCAGTACACACAAAAAACATTTGTGGTTAAATATTTATTCCGTAAAGGCTGTGCAAAAAAATCAGCATTTATATTCTTGTTAAAACGGATTATCCTTCATTAAAATGTCAATTAAAAATTACAGAAAGGTAATCTTTTTATAGCAACTTTATGTATGTTAATAGAATGCAAATAGGCCTACTTGAAATCTATTTTTATGTACACGGAAATTTATATACAGTACCTTTACAGTTATGGAAGATTAGGCTATTAAAAAGTTATGATGTTTTTCTCTTTTTTCTCAAAACGAATTTTTCGTACTTCTCCCTATTGCGTATCGGCGCTTCAATTGTATATTAATACATAAAGACGTAATTAATATCGACATATTAAATGCTGTATATTAATACTGCATATTAATACTGCATATTAATGCTGCATATTAATACTGCATATTAATACTGCATATTAATGTTGCATATTAATACTGCATATTAATACTGCATATTAATACTGCATATTAATGCTGCATATTAATACTGCATATTAATACTGCATATTAATGTTGCATATTAATACTGCATATTAATACTGCATATTAATGCTGTATATTAATACTGCATATTAATGCTGCATATTAATGCTGCATTTTAATACTGCATATTAATACTGCATATTAATGCTGCATATTAATACTGCATATTAATGCTGCATATTAATACTGCATATTAATACTGCATATTAATGTTGCATATTAATACTGCATATTAATACTGCATATTAATGTTGCATATTAATACTGCATATTAATACTGCATATTAATGCTGCATATTAATGCTGCATTTCAATACTGCATATTAATACTGCATATTAATGCTGCATATTAATACTGCATATTAATGCTGCATATTAATACTGCATATTAATACTGCATATTAATGTTGCATATTAATACTGCATATTAATACTGCATATTAATACTGCATATTAATGCTGTATATTAATACTGCATATTAATACTGCATACTAATGCTGTATATTAATACTGAATATTAATACTGCATATTAATGCTGCATATTAATACTGCATATTAATACTGCATATTAATATTGCATATTAATGTTGCATATTAATACTGCATATTAATACTGCGTATTAATGCTGCATATTAATACTGCATAACAAAATACTGCATATTAATACTGCATATTAATGCTGCATATCGGTGTTTAATAGGTTTTCCTCTCAATGATTATCGCTTGGATTCTGTGTCTCGTTCTGACGTCACTAAATGCGTTCGGATCGACTCCAGATGAAATGGGATACGGAGCGCGGACCGACACGAAAAGCGACGTAATTAGAGAAGCCTTGTGGGTCCGAGTGCCCTACCCTGGTTGGTCACTCTATTTTACACTGCCGACAGTAGTACGGTACGCTAGGCCTACTATAGTATTATTATACCGTGACTCTATCAGGCCTCCTAGAGTTTCCTTTTTTCCTTTATTTCTAGAAGTTTCCTTTTTTTATAACATTTCATTTCCTTTTTCTCTCCTATTTTTTATTCCTTGTTACACATTTTTTTCCTTTTTTTTTTGTTCAGAAGAATCAATTTCAGCTTGCGGTTGAAATGGACCGGTTCTAACAGGGATTGACGGGCATTATATATGCCGATTTTTATTTTGAGTATGTTTATTTTGACAAAAATCACAAGCTACAGTAGAGTAAGCTACCATAAAAATGTAGCAGTGGAGGTAACTTTACTATATTTATTTTCTGAGGGGGAATATAGTATAATTGACACAAAACCCGGTGGATTGAATTAACATTGTTGATTTTCAATTTAGGGAAAGGAACAGGTTGCAGTGGCAGTCTATTCTAACCAAAACAATAAAAGAAAGCCTATAACACTGTTTCAGTTTCATTTTTGCTCGTAATCAGCTGTTATTTGCATCCGTTTCCCCTGGAGATGGTTGAGTTTTGATTGCGTCTTAAAGCATTTTTGTTATTTATATTTGTACCCACGACCGGAAATCCGTACCAAAGTTTTTATATCACTTTCAAACTAAAGTTTGAAAGTTAAACAAGCGTTTGATATACCTCTATCAATGACCATCAATCTGCCGAGCTCCACCCACCATCTCTGATAACTATAGGTAATAAGGTGAAAATTTCGTAATTGTTTTTAAACTGTTCCTATTTCATTGATATGTTGATTTATAATAATTATATTGCCATTATTGCCGTGGCCGTTCTCTTTCTGTCTTTCTACTTTTTAACTTACTGTGATTTCTTCTTGTAATTTAATACAGCGACGTTTCTTAATAGGTCGATATAATATAAGGTTAATGAAATATAATGTTTACTAGACCTATACTTTTTTTTAAGATAATATCAATTCAGTTTTTCCCTTTTTTTTGAAACGTATCTAAAAATAAAAATTTATATTAAACGTAAAAATATATTTTTTATATAACATTTTACTTTTGTTTCATACAGATGTCATTTAATCTTAAATATGAACATATTTATTAAGAATAATAATAAAGTCACAATCCGATCCTTTTTGTCCTTTTTTGAACTGCATCCGATCCTTTTTTCCTTTATTTTTGAAAATATAAATTCCTTTTTTTCATCGTTTTTTTTTTTGGCTTTGAGGGCTGCTCTATAGGGAAGGGGGGGGGGGGCATTCCGCGTGGGGGGAAGATTCACCTATGTCACCGGGTTGATGTCGGTCTCACAAGTTGTTAGTTTATATTGTTAATGTAAACTTTCGCCGGCAACCGTGACTGAATCTGAAAAGTAATACTGTAAACTAGGTTCTTGGCCCTTGTTTGTTGTTTTGGTAGGAATCTGTCACTGTTTCAATTCCAACTCGTTTTTTCTTAAAGTTTTCGCAAATTTATTCTTCTCTTTTTTATAGGGCAATGGGGTCTTCCAACAATAACCCTATCCTCGGTATTAGGAATGATATCGGGTTATCTCGCCTCTATGATTGAGAGTATTGGCGATTACTACGCCGCAGCCAGACTGTCTGGCGCCAAACCGCCACCTAAACACGCTATCAACCGCGGAATAGGTAAGTTGTACACAATTAATTTCAAAATAGTAAAGTAAGCTAACTCTATGCTGTTTAAATAATCTTATAGTTTTGTAATCTATACCTATAAAAATCAAATTATCTCTCTCTCTCTCTCTCTCTGTGTTCGAACTCCTCCAAAACGGGCGGAGGGATTGCGCTGGAACTTGGCATGTGTGTATAACTTTAACCAGCGGTCGTTATAGGCCACTTTTCGAAAAGTTTAATTCACGTTCGGTACCGGTACTGGGTACCGGTACGTCAGTAGGCCTATACCGGTACGCCAGTAGGCCTATGCCGGTAGCGGGAAATACCGGGTAACAAGCCTCGGGTATTGCCTGCTAGTTCGATATAAAATTTAGTTATATTTATTTTTTAACCTTTAGGTATGGAAGGTTTGTTGTGCTTCTTAGCCGGGCTGATAGGGACCGGAAATGGGACAACGAGTTACAGTGAGAATGTCGGAGCTATTGGGATCACACGAGTAGCTAGTAGAAGGATCGTACAGACTGCAGGTATCGGTTGCATTAATACGGGGAAAAATATAATGAATTCAATAATAATATCAAATTAAAAGTCGAATTAATAAGGTCTACTACAGTGAAATGTTATTCTATTAAAAATAATTAATTTTTATGGTCATTGTACCCTGGAGGAGTGTGGGGCGAGCCACTAAGTCAAGGTGAGTCGTAGCGGCATAGTTAGCCGTCTAATAAGTCGGTCAACCTTTGATGAAATCGAAGCAAATTTAATACACATGAAGTCTATCAAAGGTTTAGTAATTCTACGCACATTCAGACTTCTATAGTTCCTCTGTCGACCGCTAGGGGGGTGATCTTGTCCAACTACAGTAATTGTATTGCTACGCCAAGGCTCATAGGTTTCCTGCTAGCGAAGACCCCACCATCGTGTTACTACGTTTTAGTTTTGGAGACCAACTCTATACAGATAAACTGCGAACAGCTTTTCAAATTCAATTAAAATATCTAAACATTATTAATTTGTTTTTACTTTTTTGACATTACAATCACAAGGATTTAGCAAACTTTGTTTTCAATGAGTTTTGTTTTTATGGAGGGATGAAGGGAAGGAATGGGGGGGGGGGGGGGGGGTAGCTCAGTTGGTTGAGCGCCCGGCGTACTGTCTATTAGCTGTAGGTTCGAGCCCAGACAGGGTCCACTCAGCCACATCCACTGGGGTCGATACAATTTTGAATTACCGGGATCGAACTTGGGATAGGTGTAGCGCCCAGCCCTACCTTCGGGAAGCAGATAGGAGTAGCGCCCAGCCCTACCTTCGGGTAGCAGATAGGAGTAGCGCCCAGCCCTACCTTCGGGAAGCAGATAGGAGTAGCACCCACCCGTACCTTCGGGTAGCAGATAGGAGTAGCGCCCAGCCCTACCTTAGGGTAGCAGATAGGAGTAGCGCCCAGCCCTACCTTCGGGAAGCAGATAGGAGTAGCGCCCACCCCTACCCTCGGGTAGCAGATAGGAGTAGCGCCCACCCCTACCCTCGGGTAGCAGATAGGAGTAGCGCCCAGCCCTACCTTCGGGTAGCAGATAGGAGTAGCGCCCAGCCCTACCTTCGGGAAGCAGATAGGAGTAGCGCCCAGCCCTACCTTCGGGTAGCAGATAGGAGTAGCACCCACCCGTACCTTCGGGTAGCAGATAGGAGTAGCGCCCAGCCCTACCTTCGGGAAGCAGATAGGAGTAGCGCCCAGCCCTACCTTCGGGTAGCAGATAGGAGTAGCGCCCAGCCCTACCTTCGGGAAGCAGATAGGAGTAGCGCCCAGCCCTACCTTCGGGAAGCAGATAGGAGTAGCACCCACCCGTACCTTCGGGTAGCAGATAGGAGTAGCGCCCAGCCCTACCTTCGGGAAGCAGATAGGAGTAGCGCCCAGCCCTACCTTCGGGAAGCAGATAGGAGTAGCACCCACCCGTACCTTCGGGTAGCAGATAGGAGTAGCGCCCAGCCCTACCTTCGGGAAGCAGATAGGAGTAGCGCCCAGCCCTACCTTCGGGAAGCAGATAGGAGTAGCACCCACCCGTACCTTCGGGTAGCAGATGGAGTAGCGCCCAGCCCTACCTTCGGGAAGCAGATAGGAGTAGCGCCCAGCCCTACCTTCGGGAAGCAGATAGGAGTAGCACCCACCCGTACCTTCGGGTAGCAGATAGGAGTAGCGCCCAGCCCTACCTTCGGGAAGCAGATAGGAGTAGCGCCCAGCCCTACCTTCGGGAAGCAGATAGGAGTAGCACCCACCCGTACCTTCGGGTAGCAGATAGGAGTAGCGCCCAGCCCTACCTTAGGGTAGCAGATAGGAGCAGCGCCCACCCCTACCTTCGGGTAGCAGATAGGAGTAGCGCCCAGCCCTACCTTCGGGAAGCAGATAGGAGTAGCGCCCAGCCCTACCTTAGGGTAGCAGATAGGAGTAGCGCCCAGCCCTACCTTCGGGAAGCAGATAGGAGTAGCGCCCAGCCCTACCTTAGGGTAGCAGATAGGAGTAGCACCCACCCGTACCTTCGGGTAGCAGATAGGAGTAGCGCCCAGCCCTACCTTCGGGAAGCAGATAGGAGTAGCGCCCAGCCCTACCTTCGGGAAGCAGATAGGAGTAGCACCCACCCGTACCTTCGGGTAGCAGATAGGAGTAGCGCCCAGCCCTACCTTCGGGAAGCAGATAGGAGTAGCGCCCAGCCCTACCTTCGGGAAGCAGATAGGAGTAGCACCCACCCGTACCTTCGGGTAGCAGATAGGAGTAGCGCCCAGCCCTACCCTCGGGTAGCAGATAGGAGTAGCGCCCAGCCCTACCTTCGGGTAGCAGATAGGAGTAGCGCCCAGCCCTACCTTCGGGAAGCAGATAGGAGTAGCGCCCAGCCCTACCTTCGGGAAGCAGATAGGAGTAGCACCCACCCGTACCTTCGGGTAGCAGATAGGAGTAGCGCCCAGCCCTACCTTAGGGTAGCAGATAGGAGCAGCGCCCACCCCTACCTTCGGGTAGCAGATAGGAGTAGCGCCCAGCCCTACCTTCGGGTGGCAGATAGGAGTAGCGCCCAGCTCTACCTTCGGGAAGCAGATAGGAGTAGCACCCACCCGTACCTTCGGGTAGCAGATAGGAGTAGCGCCCAGCCCTACCTTCGGGAAGCAGATAGGAGTAGCGCCCAGCCCTACCTTAGGGTAGCAGATAGGAGTAGCGCCCAGCCCTACCTTCGGGAAGCAGATAGGAGTAGCGCCCAGCCCTACCTTAGGGTAGCAGATAGGAGTAGCACCCACCCGTACCTTCGGGTAGCAGATAGGAGTAGCGCCCAGCCCTACCTTCGGGAAGCAGATAGGAGTAGCGCCCAGCCCTACCTTCGGGTAGCGGGTAGGAGTAGCGCCCAGCCCTACCTTCGGGTAGCAGATAGGAGTAGCGCCCAGCCCTACCTTCGGGTAGCAGATAGGAGTAGCGCCCAGCCCTACCTTCGGGTAGCAGATAGGAGTAGCACCCACCCGTACCTTCGGGTAGCAGAAAGGAGTAGCGCCCAGCCCTACCTTCGGGAAGCAGATAGGAGTAGCACCCACCCGTACCTTCGGGTAGCAGATAGGAGTAGCGCCCAGCCCTACCTTCGGGAAGCAGATAGGAGTAGCGCCCAGCCCTACCTTCGGGTAGCAGATAGGAGTAGCGCCCAGCCCTACCTTCGGGAAGCAGATAGGAGTAGCGCCCAGCCCTACCTTCGGGAAGCAGATAGGAGTAGCACCCACCCGTACCTTCGGGTAGCAGATAGGAGTAGCGCCCAGCCCTACCTTCGGGAAGCAGATAGGAGTAGCGCCCAGCCCTACCTTAGGGTAGCAGATAGGAGTAGCGCCCAGCCCTACCTTCGGGTAGCAGATAGGAGTAGCGCCCAGCCCTACCTTCGGGTAGCAGATAGGAGTAGCGCCCAGCCCTACCTTCGGGTAGCAGATAGGAGTAGCGCCCAGCCCTACCTTCGGGAAGCAGATAGGAGTAGCACCCACCCGTACCTTCGGGTAGCAGATAGGAGTAGCGCCCAGCCCTACCTTCGGGTAGCAGATAGGAGTAGCGCCCAGCCCTACCTTAGGGTAGCAGATAGGAGTAGCGCCCAGCCCTACCTTCGGGTAGCAGATAGGAGTAGCGCCCAGCCCTACCTTCGGGTAGCAGATAGGAGTAGCGCCCAGCCCTACCTTCGGGTAGCAGATAGGAGTAGCGCCCACCCCTACCTTCGGGTAGCAGATAGGAGTAGCGCCCACCCCTACCTTCGGATAGCAGATAGGAGTAGCGCCCACCCCTACCTTCGGGTAGCAGATAGGAGTAGCGCCCAGCCCTACCTTCGGGTAGCAGATAGGAGTAGCGCCCAGCCCTACCTTCGGGTAGCAGATAGGAGTAGCGCCCAGCCCTACCTTCGGGTAGCAGATAGGAGTAGCGCCCAGCCCTACCTTCGGGTAGCAGATAGGAGTAGCGCCCACCCCTACCTTAGGGTAGCAGATAGGAGTAGCGCCCAGCCCTACCTTCGGGTAGCAGATAGGAGTAGCGCCCAGCCCTACCTTCGGGTAGCAGATAGGAGTAGCGCCCAGCCCTACCTTCGGGTAGCAGATAGGAGTAGCGCCCACCCCTACCTTCGGGTAGCAGATAGGAGTAGCGCCCACCCCTACCTTCGGGTAGCAGATAGGAGTAGCGCCCAGCCCTACCTTCGGGAAGCAGATAGGAGTAGCGCCCACCCCTACCTTCGGGTAGCAGATAGGAGTAGCGCCCACCCCTACCTTCGGGAAGCAGATAGGAGTAGCGCTCAGCCCTACCTTCGGGTAGCAGATAGAAGTAGCGCCCAGCCCTACCTTAGGGTAGCAGATAGGAGTAGCGCTCAGCCCTACCTTCGGGTAGCAGATAGGAGTAGCGCCCACCCCTACCTTCGGGTAGCAGATAGGAGTAGCGCCCACCCCTACCTTCGGGTAGCAGATATGAGTAGCGCCCACCCCTACCTTCGGGTAGCAGATAGGAGTAGCGCCCACCCCTACCTTCGGGTTAGCAGATAGGAGTAGCACCCACCCCTACCTTCGGGTAGCAGATATGAGTAGCGCCCACCCCTATCTTCGGGTAGCAGATAGGAGTAGTGCCCAGCCCTAACTTCGGGTAGCAGATAGGAGTATCGCCCACCCGTACCTTCGGGTAGCAGATAGGAGGAGCGCCCAGCCCTACCTTAGGGTAGCAGATAGGAGTAGTGCCCAGCCCTACATTCGGGTAGCAGATAGGAGTAGCGCCCAGCCCTACCTTCGGGAAGCAGATAGGAGTAGCGGCCACCCCTACCTTAGGGTAGCAGATAGGAGTAGCGCCCAGCCCTACCTTCGGGTAGCAGATAGGAGTAGCACCCACCCGTACCTTCGGGTAGCAGATAGGAGGAGCGCCCAGCCCTACCTTAGGGTAGCAGATAGGAGTAGCACCCACCCGTACCTTCGGGTAGCAGATAGGAGTAGCGCCCAGCCCTACCTTCGGGAAGCAGATAGGAGTAGCGCCCAGCCCTACCTTAGGGTAGCAGATAGGAGTAGCGCCCAGCCCTACCTTAGGGTAGCAGATAGGAGTAGTGCCCAGCCCTACCTTCGGGTAGCAGATAGGAGTAGTGCCCAGCCCTACCTTAGGGTAGCAGATAGGAGTAGCGCCCAGCCCTACCTTAGGGTAGCAGATAGGAGTAGTGCCCAGCCCTACCTTCGGGTAGCAGATAGGAGTAGCGGCCACCCCTACCTTAGGGTAGCAGATAGGAGTAGTGCCCAGCCCTACCTTCGGGTAGCAGATAGAAGTAGCGCCCAGCCCTACCTTCGGGTAGCAGATAGGAGTAGCGCCCACCCGTACCTTCGGGTAGCAGATAGGAGTAGCGCCCAGCCCTACCCTCGGGTAGCAGATAGGAGTAGCGCCCAGCCCTACCTTCGGGTAGCAGATAGGAGTAGCGCCCAGCCCTACCTTCGGGTAGCAGATAGGAGTAGCGCCCACCCCTACCTTCGGGTAGCAGATAGGAGTAGCGCCCAGCCCTACCTTCGGGAAGCAGATAGGAGTAGCGCCCACCCGTACCTTCGGGTAGCAGATAGGAGTAGCGCCCAGCCCTACCTTCGGGTAGCAGATAGGAGTAGCGCCCACCCCTACCTTCGGGTAGCAGATAGGAGTAGCGCCCACCCCTACCTTCGGGTAGCAGATAGGAGTAGCGGCCACCCCTACCTTAGGGTAGCAGATAGGAGTAGTGCCCAGCCCTACCTTAGGGTAGCAGATAGGAGTAGCGCCCAACCCTACCTTAGGGTAGCAGATAGGAGTAGTGCCCAGCCCTACCTTAGGGTAGCAGATAGGAGTAGCGCCCACCCCTACCTTCGGGTAGCAGATAGGAGTAGCGCCCACCCCTACCTTCGGGTAGCAGATAGGAGTAGCGCCCACCCCTACCTTCGGGTAGCAGATAGGAGTAGCGCCCAGCCCTACCTTCGGGTAGCAGATATCGAAAGAAGAGGAGCCTTCGGGTCGCCTCCGGCTTTGGTCGTCTGTTTGCTTTGCTTGTTAATTAATATACGTCTATAATAGGAACTGTTATCGGTGACTTTGACCTCAATTGATAAGTTAATTTGATTGGCATCGCATATGCCAGTTGATATTCAGATGTAATTTTGCTTTTAAACCGAATATACTTACTTCATGAAGGGCATAACACAGCGCGAAAAATAAATAATGATATAGCCATTGACCGTTAAACGTGCTATTAACTATAAATATAAATTATTAGTAAATTATAAATGATGTTAAATTGTGTCGTTTCAGGAATATTAATGATGATTTTTGGAGCTTTTGGAAAATTTGGAGCAATCTTTGTGACCATTCCTCAACCAATTATAGGAGGGGTGTTTATGGCAATGTTCGCTATGTAAGTTTATTCTAAAATAATAATAATGGTTCAACGATTGTTTTTGTTGGCGCGA
>JAUCBJ010005187.1:0-44434 GCA_032718475.1 Nemertoderma westbladi
TCGTCCTCTCTTCTATGTTGTTCGGCCTGCCGTTCGGCCTCTCTTCTATGTTGTTCGGCCTGCCGTTCGGCCTCTCGTCTATGTTGTTCGGCCTCCTGTTTGCGTTGTTCGGCCTGCCGTTCGGCCTCTCGTCTATGTTGTTCGGCCTCCTGTTTGCGTTGTTCGGCCTGTCGTTCGGCCTCTCGTCTATGTTGTTCGGCCTCCTGTTCGCGTTGTTCGGCCTCCTGTTTGCGTTGTTCGACCTGTCGTTCGGCCTCCCGTCTATGTTGTTCGGCCTCCTGTTCGCGTTGTTCGGCCTGTCGTTCGGCCGCTTGTTCGGCCTCTCGCCTCTGTGTTTCGGCGGCTAGTACATCTTGCTCGGCTTGCAGTTGAATATACTCATCTTCCATCCGAGCTTTGAGGGCTAATGCCTTCCGTTCTCTCAGTTGGTCTCGGAGTGGCGGCGCCCCTTGAGAACTGCGCGCTGAGCCGGATATCTCGCTCCTAGCGCTGGAGTGCTGATTTCTGGTGGACCCCATTCTCTTGTGATGTACTCCTGTCCTGATGCTGGAGGATCGTACTGATTCCGCGTCTGTTCTTTCAGCCCTCTTGTAATACTGTTCCTCATAGCCTCTCACCAGGCTGAGGGTCCTCCGGTGTTGTTTGCGGAACCCATCTAGATGTACAACGTGTTCTTCCAGCTTGGGGTAGTTTTCCTGATCGGTGGGAGGAACGAGCTCTTGGTACGCCTGTATCATTCTTTCGTACCGCTGTAGGATATTTCGGATACTTTGAAGCTGAGTTTGTACCTCATTGAGGGGGGTTTTGACTCCCTTGAGTTGTTTCTCCATCCGTTGATACGCTCGGGTTACTCCGCCTTTAAGAGCCCCTAACCGACGGGTCATGTTCTTGACGTTTGGGACCTCGTCGGCTTCCGAGTCTGTGTGGTGATCCATCTCGTCGGTATCGGATATGTTATTTGTGGTCATTGTAACGCCTCGTCGATGGCGAGATACGCGATGTCGTAAAACAGTTCCTCGTAGGTATTGTACTCAGCTTGGACCACCCGAACAGTAATCCTGAATCGTCCAACGTTCGTTCCTTGTACCTCAACTTCGACGTGCCAGATTCCTGGCTCAACTTGAATTATATCAATGGGTGTGATCGATACTTCCATTCCCTGTTAACAACTCTCCCGAATTGTGATCTGCCGACTACGAGTTGGTTAGATCGAGTTTGTTGTTTAATTAAACCACGACTTTGTCTCAACTCAAATACCAGAGTTTCCTCGTATTGCAGTTTTTGAAGAGTATTGAAGGATTCTCAACTTCCACCAGTTGAAGTTGACCGTAATTATCCTTAATTTTGACACCGTGTCAAAATTAACCGCATTAATTATTCTTAATTTTGTTGCCGTTATTCCTACACCAGGGGGAAAAACGCCGATGCTGGAGACGTGACTTAACAGACCACCGAGCCCCGGCCAGTCACCGGATATTGATTGTGGGGAGGGAATATTTCTAAGATGCAAGTTTGCGGTTGAGAAAAGCTGCATTAGTTAGATATACTCTTTAATGTAACTTCCTATAGTTGAAAACCTGTTGAAACCTGATTAAGAATAATTTTGGGCTTCCCCAAATCAATATACACCAAATATTCACAATAAGTATACACGATAATATAAATCCCTACGGTATATTATTTAATAACCCACTGTTCGCTCAGAATTTTAGCCTACCTAATGTTCCCCAGATTTTCCCTCAGTCCCAGTCTTAGTGCCGTAGTGTCGGTGTCGGTCGACCCTGTCGCGTGTCCGTTCCACCCCTCACGAACCCCGAAGGGAACGATCATCGAGAACCAGCACGGCTTGGCTAAGGGTCGGTCCAGTCGGTAGACTCTGTCGCGTATCCGTACCACCCCTCTCGAACCCCGAAGGGTTCGGTCATCGAGAACCAGTACGGCTTGGCTAGGAGTCTGTCGTGTCGGTGGACCCGTTCGCGTGTCCGTTCCACCCCTCACGAACCCCGAAGGGTTCGATCATCAAGAACCAGAACGGCTTGGCTAGGGGTCCGTCAGTTCATCACAGAAACCCAACCACCTAGGCTTTCCGAGTCCTTTTCAGGCTCGTAGTCGCTTCGGCAGCCGAGAAACTGCTCCGAACAGTCGGTAGGCCAGTAGAGTCTAGTCGAGTCTAGTCCTTTGTCTTTCGACCCCATCGCGTGTCCGTTCCACCCCTCACGAACCCCGAAGGGAACGATCATCGAGAACCAGAACGGCTTGGCTAAGGGGTCTGTCGTCGGTTCCCGTCGCGAATCACAGTCAAGCAGTCAGCGTTCCGAGTCCTTTTCAGGCTCGTAGTAGCTGCAGTTGACCCGAGACCGCTAAGGGCAGTCCTTGTCAAACCAGTCCTGTGGCCAGCCCTTTCGCATGTCCGTCCCACCCCTCACGAACCCCGAAGGGATCGGTCATCGAGAACCAGTACGGCTTAGGTCAGGGGGCAGTCTTAAGTTGGCCACCTGTTCGCGTGTCCGCTCCACCCCTCACGAACCCCGGGGTTCGATCATCGAGACCCAGAACGGCTTGGCTACTAAGGGGCCGTCGGTGCCCGTCGCAAATCCCTGACACAAGCAGTCAGCGTTCCGAGTCCTTTTCAGGCTCGTAGTAGCTGCCGTTGGCCAGGGACCGCTAAGGGCAGTCCTTGTCCTTTAGGCCTGGCACATTACCAAATCCACCCCTACAGGCAGCAGGAAGTTGGCCAGGGCCTAATAGTACTCAGGCTAACCTGAATACTGCTTGCATTTTCCATCCCCCCTGGCCCTTATAACTATGAAATTATTCCCGTACCCTGTAAGTTGCCCCAAAGTTCGCCCATAAATCGCCCCCAGTTTATTGAATGTGCCCAAAACCCATGGTCCCGCACCCAGTAGTAATATCGGAATAATCAATTTTAATAAAATACAAAAATATTCAACTCGCGTTATGGAAAGTTGAAATACCGCGAACATAAGGTGCCGTTTGCCCTACTTGTTGTCTTCTTTTGAATTGTAAAGTTTAGATAAATCTTCTAGATAAATTTTTCGATAAATCTTTGTCATTTACGTTCAAATATACTGTAAACTCAGAACATGTAGCCTTGTAGCTTTTAGCGTATCTACCTTGAACAGCCAAACGCTTTCGGGAATGGCTGCCTAGACCTTTAGGCCACAGCAACGCAAGGTGAAGGGATGTCCATGACGCATAAATGAACCCGCACTATCTTCGCCCACGTCCATTTGGTCGTCCATTGCGTCTATTGCTGATCGCGCCCACGTCAGAGGGGGTAAGACTTTGTTCGATACCTTTGCCCGCCGTAAGTTCCTTAGATCAGGGTGAAGCATGACGCCATCCTGGGACGCCGTAAAATTTAGGACCAAATATCTCAGATTCAGACAGGAAAAACCCGGGTCAACCTGTATCTCTTATATAGGTGCGAGCTGATGCTGTTTGTTAGTATGCGCAAGCAAGTACGCTAGGTGCAAATAGCACGCTTTATAATTTGGTGATTTGCTGTACTAGCAGTACAGTACCGGTTAGCCCTGTAGGCCTTGCAGTTTGACTGACCTGTCTGAGTCCAAAGTATTTGATTAGGCAAGAGGCAGCTTTCTGCTACCGGCATGCATTTTGGCTAAGGGAGGTTTACTAACAATCTACCGCGCCCTTGCCACATACTGATAGGTATTTATTGCAGACCACCGCGGTAACAAAATTCTAGAATTAAATTACATACCAGATCAGCTAGACGTAGGTAGTAAATTAACACCCATTTCATTATCTCACAATCAGAATCTGGTATCAGTGCCAATCGCGGGCGTAGTTACTAACACAGTAATTGCCTGACTGAGTTGTGAATATAGGAGGAGAGATCCCTTTTGACGTCAGTTTGTAAGTATTACGCCTACAGCGTGCGGCTAGCATATTCAAGTAGCTAGCGCCCGGTATTGTAATTTTGTTAAAATCACCAAAACCTAGTATAACAGCGGTACACCAAAATTGTTTTATCGTAACACACACACACGCGTCTTGAGATCTACCGGTTTACAGATAGGATTATTATTACTTGTAGAAATATTTGGTATTTGTTTGATCAGGCTGTTTTTAGCAAGTTTGAGAGGTAAAAATATTCGCCCGCGACGGTGGAAATGGAATAGTTCTCGTCTGGTTTGTATCTGGGGATCTGTATGACTGGAAGATCAAAGGAACGTAAGTTTTACGACTCGTGTCGTTTAAATTTAAGAGCACAGTAATACTCAAAATTTGTGGGTTCCACTATCTAATTTATGCATTCATTGGTACTTATTTTCCCCTAGTCGTTGCTGTTTTGCCTATTATTCGTACTTGTTATCTATATTTTGATAGCGTATACTGCTTTCTACCATATTTGTACAGATTTAGCCGGTAGGCTGAATTTTTTATTATTTTATTATATACCTTTTGATTTATTTTGTACCGGTTAGGGTATATATATAATATATATATATATATACCAAGCTAAGTCTGACATTTTGACACTTCGACATTCGACATAAACGCAGGTCCATCTCTCTCTATAAGTAAACTACGGCTTATAGTGGGTGGCCTGCTTTACCTTACCTGCTAGAATCGGTTATGAAGTCGCTCGTGGCTGCGGAACCGATTCAGGTAAAACAAACCTGTTATTTTGAATTGCACACACAGGCGATATTTCTTTTGGCTTCGCAACTATGATCGGTTTTACTGGTGTCGTGGGTTTGAGCATAGGAATAACTTAGGGAAAACGCTGACAATAATCCTCGACAAATTCCTCTCCCCGCTCATTCGCTCCTACACTTCTTTTCTGTAATCGTTTCTGGATTCCGCGATATCGAGTCTCCATGCAATCCAGTGCAGACAAGTCATGTCCAGTTCGAGATCTTATAGATCTATCTCTCGCGTCGAGTTCGAGATCCTCTTTTGTGTTTGCCAACTTGCGCGATCTGCGATTTAGTTCGAACTGGAGCTGCATCTCTCTTTCGCGTTGGTCAGCCTGCTGCTGTTGCACCGCTAACTCCGCTTCCCGTACAGCCAAACGAGCGTTTATCTGTTGCACTTCCAGTTTGGCATGTGCTTCGGAAGCTGCCTTGTCTCGCGCTAACTCAGCTGCTGCTAATGCTGTCTGTCGCGCTATTTCCTCCTCCAATTTGCGCATCTCTGACGCTTCAAATTCGGCTTTGGTTGGAACTGTGCTATCATTATGTACGTAGGCCCTACAGTATAACTATGCACAATTATTTGTTGTATTTCGTAAAACTAATCCAGTTATGTTTTTCTTATCTAAGCCTCATTTGTAACTGGGAATTGTGGAATATAGCCTACTCTTAGATTGGACTGTTGGATATGGTGGGATATTTCCGGGTAGGAGTTTGGGAGGCTTGACTCGGATATATTAAGAGTAGTAGGAGTTTGGGCGGGTTGGCTCGGATATATAAAGAGTAGTAGGAGTTTGGGCGGCTTGGCTCAGATATATAAAGAGTAGTAGGATTTGGGCGGCTTGGCTCAGATATAGTAAGAGTAGTAGGAGTTTAGGCGGCTTGGCTCGGATATATAAAGAGTAGCAGGAGCTTGGGCGGCTTGACTCGGATATATTAAGAGTAGTAGGGGTTTGGGTGGCTTGGCTCGGATATATAAAGAGTAGTAGGAGTTTGGGCGGCTTGGCTCGGATATATAAAGAGTAGCAGGAGCTTGGGCGGCTTGACTCGGATATATTAAGAGTAGTAGGGGTTTGGGTGGCTTGGCTCGGATATATAAAGAGTAGTAGGAGTTTGGGTGGCTTGGCTCGGATATATAAAGAGTAGTAGGAGTTTGGGCGGCTTGGCTCGGATATATAAAGAGTAGTAGGGGTTTGGGCGGCTTGGCTCAGATATAGTAAGAGTAGTAGGAGTTTAGGCGGCTTGGCTCGGATATATAAAGAGTAGCAGGAGCTTGGGCGGCTTGACTCGGATATATTAAGAGTAGTAGGGGTTTGGGTGGCTTGGCTCGGATATATAAAGAGTAGTAGGAGTTTGGGCGGCTTGGCTCGGATATATAAAGAGTAGTAGGAGTTTGGGCGGCTTGGCTCGGATATATAAAGAGTAGTAGGAGTTTGGGCGGCTTGGCTCGGATATATAAAGAGTAGTAGGAGTTTGGGCGGCTTGGCTCGAATATATTAAGAGTAGTAGGAGTTTGTTGGCTCGACTCGGATATATAAAGAGTAGTAGGAGTTTGGGTGGCTCGGCTCGGATATATAAAGAGTAGTAGGAGTTTGGGCGGCTTGGCTCGGATATATAAAGAGTAGTAGGAGTTTGGGTGGCTTGGCTCGGATATATAAAGAGTAGTAGGAGTTTGGGGGTGGCTTGGCTCGGATATATAAAGAGTAGTAGGAGTTTGGGTGGCTCGGCTCGGATATATAATATAAAGAGTAGTATGAGTTTGGGCGGCTTGGCTCGGATATATTAAGAGCAATAGGAGTTTGGGTGACTTGGCTCGAATATATATAGAGTAGTAGGAGTTTGGGTGGCTCGGCTCGGCTCGGATATAGAATGAGTAGTAGGAGTTTGGGGGCGGCTTGGCTCGGATATATAAAGAGTAGTAGGAGTTTGGGTGGCTCGGCTTGGATATATTAAGGCAAATGTTTTAGCACAACATAGAAGTGACATATTATTTAAAAGATTATTCTATAACAACTTTGTACAACTGTATTTGCCCTTAATCTATTACAACTTAGTACAATTGTATTTGCCCTTAGTCTATGACAACTTAGTACAACTGTATTTGCCCTTAATCTATTACAACTTAGTAGTTAGTACACTGTATTTGCCCTTAATCTATTACAACTTAGTACAACTGTATTTGCCTTTAATCTATTACAACTTAGTACAACCGTATTTGCCCTTAATCTATTACAACTAGTGTACAACTGTATTTGCCCTTAGTCTATAACAACTTAGTACATCTGTATTTGCCCTTAATCTATTACAACTTAATCTATTACAACTCAGTGCAACTCAGTGTGGCTGATTTTGACATCTTGTACCCTGATTATTCATCTACGTATGTAATCCTATCAAATTGTGCAGACTGCACTTATTTAGGTTCTATTATCACCCAGAAAGGTAGACTTAACGGTTCTATTCGTGCACATGGGAAAGACAAAGCGAACTTATTTTGTACCGATACATGTCTCCAATTTGGTTAATTAATACATAGAAAACAATAATATATGTTAGAGGATCCAATCCGCTGCACCACCCAGCGAGAATATGGGGAATTCGTGATTTACGAATTATGATCCAATATGCAATATTGTCCAACGCAATATTGCATAAGACAATATACTGCCAGCTGGAGAGAGATACCAATACATCTCAGCGCGTGGGCTGGGAGCCATTCTTCGCGTCAGCGGGGGTAACTATAACTGTAACTGTAATTGCGAATTTTGAATACTGTAACTGTAACTGAAACTGTAATTAGGAAATTTGAATACTGTAACTGTAACTGAAACTACTAAAAATCGATTCAGTTCTCAACCACACAATTAACATAAATGAGCACTTGAAACAGTATTGTAATAGTTTAATAAATTAATAACAGTGGTCGATATGGGTATCATTTTTAAAACATTTGTATTTTTATTTATTATTATCGTTTTGAACCTTGATAGTAGTCAAGTGGTCCAAAGACCCATTGCACACTTAGCTCAACTGTGATTTATTTGGCGAGTCAAGCATCGAGTAATGAACGAAGATCTAGCATACTGTAGTTCTAATTAGTCATGTTTATCTATCTCAACTATTAGACTATTATCAGCCTTATCAGCACTCTTTGCTTCCTAAATATCGCATACCAAATGTAAATGTTTTAGATACACAAAAATATAGTTAATGGTAATGGTCGGTAGAGGGATATAACGGATATATAATTTACATTATGAATTATTAATGTTACTGGTACTATTAATATCACAGGGGATATCACACTAGAGGTACACTGGAAATTACATTTTTATCAAATTTACCATTATAAATTACAAAATTACGATTAAACTTAAAAAGTGAAAGGAGTAGCTTAACGAGGTGGGTCTAATCAAAACTACAAATATATGATTACTACAACAAATTATAAATTAAGGAAAATGATGAGCAGGTTTCAGAAGCATGGCCTTTATAACCAAAACAATAAATGATAACAGTACAAGCACTGAAACAAGATGTACAGTAAAATGTGGGTACCTTGAGTTGATCTTGAGTTGATCTTTTTCATTACATACAGTACTATCAGTAGGCCCTATATTAGTTACAAAATATTACCATAGATGGGGTCCATCTTTCCTACAACAACTACCTATACCGCTCAGGCAGTCAGGCTCTATAAAGAGCCAGTTTCGTAATGAATATTATTATTAGTATATATTACAGTAATATATATTAAAGTGACTCACTTTTAGTTTTAGATAAAACCTTTTGTACTTGGCAAGTGACTCATTGGCAAGGATGTTTTACGTTACGTTACGGTATTGCGTCACATTACGGTTGAAAACCTGAACTTTTTACGTTACGATATTACATTACAGAATAATTTCAAAATTACATTACGTTACTGTATTCCGAAAAAAATAATTGCGTATTACCGAAAAAACCGTAACGTAATAACCGGTTCTGATTGCCATAGGACCACAAAGAGATATTTAAAGTTTCATCCTAATTTTGTTTGAAAATCGGAAAATTATAGTTACAATGTTTTGAAATTGCAAATTAAAATAACTTTAATAAAAAAAATAACTTTAAATTGGTAGAACGGCTTGGCTTGTGTTGTAATAGGTTGTCATAATAAGACATACAGGTAGCGGTGGTCATGTAGGTAGGCCTACCATGTACCCTACTGACCTGTCCTGTAAATGTATGATCTATACCATTACAGCATACTGCGTTATTATAGGCTACAGCTAGGATAGAGCAGAGATTCAGTATAAATAGTTCAGTCAGTAGCCCTTGCTTAACATTAATTAAAACTTAATGTTTAATTAAAACTTAATTTAACTATTAATTAATTATTAATTACAACTTCATCATAAATAACTGGAGAAGCCAGGAAGCTGGCTATAAGGATACCGTGTACAGACAAACAAAACCTAAAATTATTTAGCTTTATATTGAATAGCTAGAACGTTCAAGTGAAAGTTTTTTGTCGAAAGATTTACTTTTTTGTCCAAAATGATTGCTTGGTAGATAAAACAAATATTACACTATTACGTTACGGTTTACGGTAAAGATATACAGTAATATTACGTTACGGTATTGAAAAAGCTATTTCGTTACAGAAAAATATTGAGCTACGGTATTCCTGAAAAGATACCGTAACGTAACGTAACAACATCCTTGCTCATTGGGTGAATGACTGCACTGTACCCCGCCCCAATGAGACTGAAATTATTTCAATGACTGCTTACTATGTGGGATAATATATTGAATCTATAACTGAAACTGTAACTGAAATTTTATCGCGATCAAAACTGTAACTGAAACTGAAATGCTCAATTTTGTAATACTGAAACTGTAACTGAAATGTTACACTTTGTAAGAATGAAACTGTAACTGTAACTGAAATGCAAAACTTTGAATACTGAAACTGTAACTGTAACTGAAATTAGTTAAAATTGATTCAGTTCTCAACACTACTTACGACATCGTGAGGCAATACCAAGGTATTGAAGGAGGATTCACTACTGCATGGCGAGCCCTGGACAGGGAATTCGGCCATCCTGCGAAGATTATCCGACAAACTTTAAGGGGAATAACATCAGGCGGACTCGCAGATAACCCCGTTAGCATCAAGACTTTCGCTAACAAAGTAGAGAAAGCGCTAATAGTATTAAAGACTCTAGATGCATCTTACGAACTCAATGCATCAAACAACATCACCATGATAGCACAGGCACTACCGATTTGGCTGAGAAACAAATGGAGAAAGATCGCTTTCTCCACTCGAGAAAGGAAATGTGTGGAGCCAGGGTTGGAGGAGATGTCGAACTTCCTTAACTACGAGGCGGAGTTAATAACAGATCCAGTCTATAGTGAGGACAGTCTCGGTAAGGTTTGCGGAATGCAGCCGACCTAAACCGGAACATAGTCCGGCGGATGCATTTCCGAAAGTGAGACAGTCGCTACCGCAGTGCTGGACTTCTAGTCCACAGAGAGCTGGGAGTAGAGCCCCACCGTGGCAGGAACAGAAGCAAAGTAACAACACAAACAAATACAAACCCAATACCCCCAGTAGGCCGAGTCCAAATAACCAAAACACTAAACCACTAGATATGAATCTAAGCGCAATACGTGAAGCTAAAGGAACGCTACAACCCCCCATACAAATGTCAATTGCATAGAGATGGGACCCATAAGACCATAGATTGTAAGCATTGGCAGGCGTTACTCAAACAAGATCGGATAGCCTACACTGGTAAGAATGGACTATGTCATCGATGCGTGGTAGGAGGACACTGGAAGGATGAGTGCCAGGAACCACCGATAAAATATGCCGAGACTGATGAGATTGGAGGCCAAACCATGGCAATGAAGGAAGGAGCAAGGAGGAAGAGGACAGTACTACTCGGGAGTAGTACCAGTGAGAATAATAGGAGAGAACGGGCTATCGGTTACGACACTAATGTTGGTCGATAGTGGAGCAGCATTCATGCTAACGGAGAGTTGGGTGGCCGAGAAGATAGGATTACGAACCAGGCCAAGTAAAATGGCGGTGACCACGATCTCAAGCAAAGACGAGATCATGAAGATGAGGGGGGGACGATGCGAGATTGCAGCGATAACGCCAGGGTGCGACTATGGGGATACCATCGAACCCATTCAGATAATAGAGTCGATCAACATTAACGCCAGGCGACCTACGAAGATCGAGGTCGAGCAGTACCGGTACCTGGACGACATCGACTTTTCCGTACCGGAACTGGACGTCCCAAAAGTCTCTCTCATAGTCGGCATGGATTGTCCAGAAAGTTAGAGGAGACGTGTTGCGCACGGGGCTGGCAGAGTGCGAGGGGGCATTAAATGGTAAGCCATTATGCGTACCGAAGGATGACCAAGGGTCATCGGGGGCTTCAATGCAGGCGCACATATTGAGGGGGAGGCCAGCAGAGGTGGCATGTACCAGTGAGGATGACATGAAGGGCGGCATTCTACCGCCAAGTGACGACAAGATGAAGGGTGGCATTTTACTGCCAAGGGACCACGAGGAGATCCGTGAGGTGACGGAAAGACCCGATTTAAGGGTGGAGGAGAAGGAAAGGTCAATTCCAAGAGAGTTGGAATTGACAAGGAGAGTGGGGCGAAGAATAAGAGGACCTACAGGGGGGCAGTGGGAGAGTTGCCTGCTGGAAGAATCGCCCTTAGGTTGTCGAGTCGTCCAATAAGTTGGACTGAGGGGGTGGGAATGAGGGCAATACACCCTTATAAATAAAATAAGTAGTTAGTACCAAGGTATGCTGTAGGTAGACATTATGTACATCTGATGGGTACGGACGTACCAATGTACATAATATACGAGTGTAGGTAGTGACAATTACGTACGTCGAATGGGTACAATAATGTACCAAGGTACATACGTACATACGCACTACTTGTGGGCACTGAGGGCACCACATGAGGAATTGAGGGGGGGTATGTACGCATACCGTAGTTGAAGGGTACATAGTACCGTAAACTTGTGGGCACTGAGGGGGCGCCACGTGAGGAGTTGAGGGGGGGGGGGGTGGGTATGTACGCATACCGTAGTAGAGGGGTACATAGTACCGTAAACTTGTGGGCACTGAGGGCACCACGTGAGGAGTTGAGGGGGGGTATGTAGGCATAGTAGGATAGACCGTGTAGGCCGCACGAACTAGACTACTGTAGCGCATAGCCCGTAGTGCAGACTTAGGGTATTGTTACAGAGCCAGGAAACTGTCTGGTATGAAGCTAGTACGGTAATAATAAAACTGTAGCTAGTCTTCTCTGTATACAAGTAGAGCGGGGTTACTTAAGTAAGTAACCAGATGGCAGATAGAATAATAGGACATGTAGGGGGGAATATAAATAGTAATAAAATTAACAAATTATGGCAACTGAGGGAGAAAATTCTAGAATCATTAATAAAAGGCAATGGACAAAATTTTAAATTTAGGGTGAATTGGCACATCGAGGGGAACATTTGTATAAAATTATAGGAAAACAAGAAAGGAGGTAGGCCATTACTGATTTAAACTAATTAAGACCATACTTAGTTATCTCTTGCCCTACTGAGCCTTTCTAAGGCACCACCAGTCTGGTGAGAGAGGAGAATCGTGATGGTGGAGAAACTATGAAAGAGTTATCGTATTCCGTGGAGAGGGGCGGATATATGGTCCCGGATGACGTGGAGATAGTAGAGGATGATGGTGGGACAAGGAAGGGGTCAGGAGGGTCGAGTAGAACTATATTGCTGCATTTAGCGGCTGTGAACAGAAATATTTTTCTGTTTGACCTAGCGATCTATGGTAAGAAGACTGGGCCAAAGTTGAACCGCCTACCGGATGCGATGCAGAAGCTGGTAAGGTCAAAGACTACGATCGAGATTGGATCGGCGATACGCGACGACACAGAGAGGATTATTGGACGGGGCACCCTGAATCTTCTGGACATGCAGGTAGTCTACATGGCTATGACGAAACCTGATGGATTAGGATTGGTGGATAACATGGGACAATACGGAGCCGTGGCGATGGGTCAGTTGATGGGACTCACGTGCCACAAGCCGATGGAGTGGAACAAGTTCCGAGAGGCATACGGTGCGGGACTTGCTGATTCACTCAAGTAGGGGGAGGGACAAGTTATATCACCTCCGAAAGGGGAGGGGGGGGGGGGGGGGGGGGGTTAAGACACGTCATGTAGACGAATGTATAATATATAATATACGTACTATAGTCAAGTACAACCTTTTTCCAACTAGCTACTGGGACTGGGGACTAATTGACTAGAACAGGAGGACGAGACATTAGACGGATCCTATTTCTCAAGTGGGGTCACACTAATGAGAATGTGGGAGCCCAACAGGAGCGTACGGAAGGTGAGAGCAAAGGGGGTTGAGTATTGGGGAAGTATGGGAGGAGTATGGGGAGGAGGCATTAGGGTATGAGGAAGTGAAAGAGGTGCGAGATTCAAGTGTGGGGAGCAAGCATAGAGGGGGATGAGTCCCAAGGGACTAGTGAGAGAGGAAGGGACAACAAAGTCCGTGAGGAAAAATTGTGTGAGTAGTGAGGGCGATCATCTAAAACAGAGACGCCAGATGCCTTGGTATAGCATAGCTCGTAGGTGTACCAAGGATGAGTAGTGATAACAGACCCATGGGGCCGGCCTGGAAAGCTGACCCCGAGAAGAGAATTCCACCCCACATCCAATATTAGATTGGATTCCAGCGGAATTGAAGCGCACTTAAGGTTGATGCTATCTTCTCACTGGGAAGATAGCATGGGGGGGGGGGGTGTAAGCGGATTCAATTCCGTGCATTACCCACCTAAAATGGGATTAGTGGCATTTTACCAATTATAGTTGGCGAGGTGACATTAGCAATAATAATGTCACCTCACAACCAACTAAGGCGATACACGCTGCAAGCCACAGGGAGAGTTGAGAGGTCAAACCACCTCAGAGGGACAAACAAGCTATTAAGGCTAGCACGAAGGGACAGTGGCAACAGGGAGTGGCGAGGTGACAATTAATCAGGTTAAGCCAATGGTGGGTGGGAAAGCACATTGGGAGTGATTAGAGCGCATCTATTGGATACTCAGGCCACTCAGTAGTGTAGAGGTAATTTAATATGTGTCAATGATAATATAACCGTTGTGGTTATTGATTACTGGTTCAGTTGGTTCCTATGCAGTTGTGAGACCGGAACAGTTTTAACCGTCGTCACTACCTTACTATTATATTCAGACTGTGCTATTATTGATTACTGTGATTATAAACGCTGATAGTAAAACTCAGTTATTTGAATGGCCTTCCGCCTAGTATATACTTATATCCAGACAACAGCTTCAGCAGCCTACAGACGCGGCGACGCATACACACAGACACCGGTCGGGATTTATACTGCCAACTCAAAGATCCCGTCCCGATTGCCGTCAATTTTTAGCGTGGGGAAGGGCTACCCCCCCCCCCCCCCCCCCCCTCCCCACCCCCCAAGGGTTGTAGGATTTATTAGATAAACGATTCGAGTTTAGAAGGGGAGGCGAATGCTGTAATATTGGAGGCGCTTTACTTAAAACAAAGGCAACATAGTTTTTTTAGTGAAACCGAATATTCAAAAAATCCTAAGTAAAACCAAAATATAACACAATGCAGTTTACCGGAGACATTCAAATCCGTGGAGTGAATTATTGTTGACATTCAGGTGGGATCGAACTGGTGACCTGAATGATGGAAGTCGGTCAGCTTTACTAACAACCAATAATCAATAGGAAACAGAGTCAGGTATGAATGGTTAGAACTCCCCAACCAAGAGGTCACCAGCTCGAACCCACCTGGAAGTCGGTCAGCTTTGCTGCGCCCAACGAAAATTATATTAATGAAAACCACTTATCCTCCCAAAATACTAATAACAAACATAAATATTGTTGCTATACTTCAGCTTATCATTGAGTCGACGTGGTGTATCACAGACTGGGTGCGAACAAAGGTCGCATAAGAGAATAACAAATAATAATTTACGGAGCAAGTGGAAACATTCACACGATATTTAAATAAAGACATCGACAGTAATGTTTCATTCAGTTACTTGCACCTGTACTTGTACACTACATACTACAACCAGTTCACTACATACTACAACCTGTACACTACAAACTACAACCTGTACACTACATACTACAACCTGTACACTACATACTACAACCTGTAGACTACTTACTACAACCTGTACACTACATACTACAACCTGTACACTACATACTACAACCAGTTCACTACATACTACAACCTGTACACTACAAACTACAACCTGTACACTACATACTACAACCTGTACACTACATACTACAACCTGTACACTACTTACTACAACCTGTACACTACATACTACAACCTGTACACTACTTACTACAACCTGTACACTACTTACTACAACCTGTACACTACATACTACAACCTGTACACTACATACTACAACCAGTTCACTACATACTACAACCTGTACACTACAAACTACAACCTGTACACTACATACTACAACCTGTACACTACATACTACAACCTGTACACTACTTACTACAACCTGTACACTACATACTACAACCTGTACACTACAAACTACAACATGTACACTACATACTACAACCAGTACACTACATACTACAACCTGTACACTACTTACTACAACCAGTACACTACATACTACAACCTGTAGACTACATACTACAACCTGTACACTACATACTACAACCTGTACACTACAAACTACAACCTGTACACTACATACTACAACCTGTACACTACATACTACAACCTGTACACTACATACTACAACCTGTACACTACATACTACAACCTGTACACTACATACTACAACCTGTACACTACATACTACAACCTGTACACTACTTACTACAACCTGTACACTACATACTACAACCAGTTCACTACTTACTACAACCTGTACACTACAAACTACAACCAGTTCACTACATACTACAACCTGTACACTACAAACTACAACCTGTACACTACTTACTACAACCAGTACACTACATACTACAACCTGTACACTACATACTACAACCTGTACACTACTTACTACAACCTGTACACTACTTACTACAACCTGTACACTACTTACTACAACCTGTACACTACATACTACAACCAGTTCACTACATACTACAACCTTGTACACTACAAACTACAACCTGTACACTACATACTACAACCAGTACACTACATACTACAACCTGTACACTACTTACTACAACCAGTACACTACATACTACAACCTGTACACTACAAACTACAACCTGTACACTACATACTACAACCAGTTCACTACTTACTACAACCTGTACACTACTTACTACAACCTGTACACTACATACTACAACCAGTCCACTACATACTACAACCTGTACACTACATACTACAACCTGTACACTACTTACTACAACCTGTACACTACATACTACAACCAGTTCACTACTTACTACAACCTGTACACTACAAACTACAACCAGTTCACTACATACTACAACCTGTACACTACAAACTACAACCTGTACACTACTTACTACAACCAGTACACTACATACTACAACCTGTACACTACATACTACAACCTGTACACTACTTACTACAACCTGTACACTACTTACTACAACCTGTACACTACTTACTACAACCTGTACACTACATACTACAACCAGTTCACTACATACTACAACCTTGTACACTACAAACTACAACCTGTACACTACATACTACAACCAGTACACTACATACTACAACCTGTACACTACTTACTACAACCAGTCCACTACATACTACAACCTGTACACTACATACTACAACCTGTACACTACTTACTACAACCTGTACACTACATACTACAACCAGTTCACTACTTACTACAACCTGTACACTACATACTACAACCAGTTCACTACTTACTACAACCTGTACACTACATACTACAACCTGTACACTACATACTACAACCTGTACACTACATACTAGAACCCGTACACTACTTACTACAACCCGTACACTACATACTACAACCTGTACACTACATACTACAACCTGTACACTACATACTACAACCAGTACACTACATACTACAACCTGTACACTACTTACTACAACCAGTACACTACATACTACAACCTGTACACTACATACTACAACCTGTACACTACTTACTACAACCTGTACACTACTTACTACAACCAGTACACTACATACTACAACCTGTACACTACTTACTACAACCAGTACACTACATACTACAACCTGTACACTACATACTACAACCTGTACACTACTTACTACAACCAGTACACTACATACTACAACCTGTACACTACATACTACAACCTGTACACTACATACTACAACCTGTACACTACATACTACAACCTGTACACTACATACTACAACCTGTACACTACATACTACAACCTGTACACTACATACTACAACCTGTACACTACATACTACAACCTGTACACTACATACTACAACCAGTACACTACATACTACAACCTGTACACTACATACTACAACCTGTACACTACATACTACAACCTGTACACTACATACTACAACCTGTACACTACTTACTACAACCAGTTCACTACTTACTACAACCTGTACACTACATACTACAACCAGTACACTACATACTACAACCTGTAGACTACATACTACAACCAGTACACTACTTACTACAACCAGTTCACTACTTACTACAACCTGTACACTACAAACTACAACCTGTACACTACTTACTACAACCTGTACACTACATACTACAACCTGTACACTACTTACTACAACCTGTACACTACATACTACAACCAGTACACTACATACTACAACCTGTACACTACATACTACAACCTGTACACTATATACTACAACCTGTACACTACTTACGACAACCTGTACACTACTTACTACAACCTGTACACTACTTACTACAACCAGTTCACTACTTACTACAACTTGTAATTTATTCCGAATAATTCGGTATAAATCGGTGTAATATGTTTTCCGGCACCATGTCGGATCTGATTGTTAATAAATTATTTCTACTTTTCTTTATAATTATTTCTACTTTTCTTTATACTTATTTCTACTTTTCTTTATACTTATTTCCACTTTTCTTTATAATTATTTCTAATTTTCTTTATAATTATTTCTACTTTTCTTTATAATTATTTCTACTTTTCTTTATAATTATTTCTACTTTTCTTTATAATTATTTCTACTTTTCTTTATACTTATTTCTACTTTTCTTTATAATTATTTCTACTTTTATTTATACTTATTTCTACTTTTCTTTATAATTATTTCTACTTTTATTTCTACTTATTTCTACTTTTCTTTATAATTATTTCTACTTTTATTTCTACTTATTTCTACTTTTCTTTATAATTATTTATACTTTTCTTAATACTTATTTCGACTTTTCTTTATAATTATTTCTACTTTTCTAAATAATTATTTCTACTTTTCTTTAAAATTATATCTCTATTAATTTGTATGCGACTATGATTTGTTCCGGTATTATTATTGTGCTGCTTGTTAGTACCACTATGGCATGGAGTCCATACGACCCGGTGAGTCGACCCATGGAACTGATATACCGGTATTCACTTTATCTATATGTTACACTCCCGACCAACCCAATTATAAAGGTAGGGTAATAGACTAAAGGGTCGTTTGCACAAAAAGTGGCCAGATTCAAGGTTAAAATTTTTTTTCCTCAACCCTATCAAATCGTACATATTTAGAAACCCATTAGCGTGCTGATTTCAAATTTCATAGTGGTTAATTTTTTCTACCAATAGTAAAAAAGTTATGGACGAAAAACGTATGTCTCGTCGGTAACGCTTTGTTAAACATGCGTTTCGCTTTGGACATGTCTCATCATTAACGACAGTTTATTTGCGTTACATATTTCTGTGCATGCTTTACAAGTGAGACAGCGTTACAATGCGTTACATACCGTTACGTGCAGGACAATTGGGGACATGCTTAGCAAACTCGTTAGGTTAACGTGAAATCTTGACCTTGTATATCATTAGATAGCGCTTTCAGAAGCGGTATAAATAAACTTTACCTTAAGTGAATCCGATTTATAGAAGAAAAGTTAAGCGAAAATAAGGGCGTTACAATTTCCAATAACGTAAAAAAAACTGCATGGTTAATTTTTGGGCATAACTTCTGTTAGACTTATCGTTTCGCATTCAATCGTATATATACGGATAGCAATAAAATGATCTTTCGGAAAATACTTACTTTGACACATTTCACACTCAAAAGTTATCTCTAAAAAACGAGCGTTACAACACATGAAAAATTTCTAAAAACGAATTTATAGCATTTTTTATTGCCTCAAAAGCAAATTTTAAAGAAGTGTATCCGCATAACGACTAGTAGTGTGTATCCGAAGTGTATCCGCATAACGACTAGTAGTGTGTATCCGAAGTGTATCCGCATAACGACTAGTAGTGTGTATATAGAATTATATTCCCTAAACGCCGTGGATTTTCAAAATTTTTGTTTTATTCGAATTAACTTTGTTAAAGATTACATTGAGTCCTCATTTGTATTTACTATATCTATTTGAACGCTGATTATTCAAGTGGTTCAGTAGCTCAGGCAGAATACCTAAGGACTGTGGTAAATCTAAGGTTGAGAGTAGGCTAGAGCTAAGGTCGCGAGTAGCGTGGAGGTGAGGAAGGGAGTAGCTTGCTTAGGTGGATGGTAGGAAAAACCCGGCTTTCTATTGGCTGCTATAAATAGCTTACATAGTTTAAACTATATAGTAGTTCCCCTGGTTGAGGAGATGGGAAATCATGTACTGGGATAGGCTGCTAGGTTAACCCAACAAAACAACTAAACTTTTAATTAATTATTGATTACAGGCAAGGATTTGGAAGGAATTTTTTAATTTCATCAAAGGTTTACGTTTAATTAAACGAGTATCAGTTAATCGTGTTATATTGACAAATAAAGTATCATATTACAAATATATTATCTAGTTTTCTAGACTTATGAGTAAATAATAAACTTTCAATAATGTGTCATGAGTTCCAAGGCATCCACGAGTACCGTGTTTGTATACGGGAATTAGCAAAGGAGACCTGCCATTTAGCGGAGGGGGGGGGGGGGGGGGGGGTCATTTTTGGGGGTTTTACAGCATGTAGTCGTAGGCCTAGGTTTTTGTACTACATGGTGTTGATCGTGTGGGTGGACCACCGAACAGTTGCGAATTTTAGACTAAAATAGACAATTGTTTAAAATGTATTGTTTATTTGGTAATCCGATACTCACATTGCACATATAGAGTAAGATATACAGTATATTGTATAATTGCAATATTAAAAGTTAAGTTACAATAATACTTTGGACAATGGTGTGGCTAGTATTATAGCCCAATGTATTGTCTGGAAGTGCCGAGCAGATAGGTATGTAGTGTAGGTAGGTAGGTAGGTAGGTGTGCACTGTGCAGTGCTTGCAAAAAAAAGGGGGGGGGGGGATATTACTATTATGTGAATTGTGAGGTGTGAGATTGTTACTGTTGTTGTTGATAGGGAAATAATTAATTATCCTAAGTTAATCTCCAGCGCAATCAATTGTTTCACTGGAGTTCCGATGCTGATCCAGGTATATAAAACTAAACTAAATGAGTCGAGATAGGAAATACATAAAATATTGGATGGAAAAGGTTATGGAAAATTGGTAAGACCTATGTTTTATTGATTGTTTACAGTGTACTTTAATTTAATATTTTAGAAGGTGACCTATTTCGAAAAGGGTACTATATTTTAGATTTTTTATGTTTTACGTCAGCAAAGGAATCAGAGTTCCATATCGTTGGCCCTGAAAAATAATTATTAGTGTTAGGAAATTATTGGAAAACTAATGTATCTTTGAGATGAGCAATGCGCATATCCTTGCCTTAAGGCCTGTTTACGCGTGGCAACTTTTAGAGCAACTTTCTCGGCAACTTTTAGAGCAAACCAGGTTGCCGATCAAGTTGCTCCGTGTAAACACGTAAGTTGCTGAAAAAAAATGCCGTAAAATTTGCTCAACTTTTACGGCAACTTGAAGGAATTTGCGTTGGGGAATTAAAGCGGGATAATCAGATGTAATTATCAAAAACTAGCTAGTAGATAAAATTACCCACTATTTTACAGTTAAACTCGCCAAGTTGCTCTAAAAGTTGCCGGCCAAGTTGCTGGTAAAGTTGCCACGTGTAAACAGCGATTAAATTAAGTTGCTCCAAAAAAAGTTGCTAGTTTGCCGAGAAAGTTGATCTAAAAGTTTCCACGTGTAAACAGACCTTTAGGGGTCGAATAGCCTACGTTGATAGTTAGACGTAAAGGATAATATATTATTTGTTGAATAAGTTAAATTTGTATAAGTTACTGTATAATGTACAATGCTCTATATGTATATTACATGTTCTCATACTGTATAATATTAATATTGATGTTTCAATATTTACAAAGTATAATAATTCTAATAAAAATATGTATGGTAGAAAAATACATTATTGCGTTTTTCCTTTCTCTCTGCGTTTTTCCTCCCTCTCTGGTCATTTTTCCGCGTAATTCTTTTCCCCCCTTGTTTACAGTCTGTTTTGCCCCAGCCCTAGCTCAGTCGGTAGAGCGTTGGAAATTATATATGTAGTAGGTATTGAGTTCGAATCCTTGTAGGTGCGAATTATTTTTTGTACAGAATTTCAACTCATTTAAATTGACCGCTACAAATTAAATTGCATTTGTCTGTACCTAGATTAACCAATGGGACTGTAGTTATTTGATTGTAACCAATGTCGTGCAAGTTATATATTAGCTGTACCAATAGCTATCTTTAAAAACCTGTTAGAACCTATAGAACAATCGAGAATTTTCTCGATTGATTGCAGCACAAATTTGCTATATAAAAGGTGCGATTTCGTTCATTAGTTATCTTACACAATATCTTTCAAGCATTATATCTTCAGTCTATCTATCTTTCTTTCTCATTACATTATTTCAGATTACATTGTTTATTGTATAATAGTTATTGTTTGATTTTGTAATAAAAGTTAGAAATACTTGTCACATCTGCCCTTTTCTATCTGTTTTATCATGCTTCACCACGGTGAACCCAACTAAGGGACAGGATGGCTGGCTAGACTTCGGGCCGCAGCAATGAACGGGAACATCTAAAGAATGTAGACAGGAGACAACCCGCAATATCATCTTAGTTATTCGCCCATCGCCTGAAAGGTTAGACAGCGTTCGATGCCTTGCTACCTAAGTGTAAGACCAAAGATCAAAGGTAGAGGTAGTGACACGCTGTACGCCTAAAATTACATCTTAGGGACTGTACTGTCTTGATTCAGGAAAAACCGCAGTAGACCTTCATATTCCTACGGGGGGGGGGGGAGAGCGCAGGCAGATACTAGTACGCAGATAGGACTTAGGCACACCGGTACAAAGCATACACATTGGTAGGGTGCAGCAAACTGTACGCCTAACTCTTGCTAAGTACAGGTGCGTCTGCGACTATTTGTAGTACAACGGTGTCCATTCCATTGCATTAGAACTTGTAGGCTAGGAGGGTTACTGTGTTTCACCTGAATTAGGATTGTACCGTTCAGGCGGTAGGGCAGTTTACGACTAGGCGCAAATAAATTGAGGCTATTAGGGATACTAACATCTACCGTGTCCCCGCCAACATCCTGATAGGAAGTTACCAAGCCCACCTAGGTAACCAAAATTCTAGATAGGACGCCAGGCTAGCTATTAGTAACCGTACGCCTACTGTAGTAAACTAACACATTTCTTCTTAGTATTAGGGACCTGGTAAAATAAAATTGCCGAATTCTGGGCGTAGCATTAACCTTATGCCTGGATTTGAGTCCTGGAAATACGCAAGAGGGGAAGGAGCCTTATCATTCGTGAGTATTGGACCTACAAGTTACAAAATTAGAATATTCGTAAAATGCACACCGTACCCAGTAATTATATATATGAAGGAGCAAAACTGATCTTGACTGTTCAGAATTAACACACGCGCGTTAGAAATTATTTACACCTCAAAGTATATAAAATTAACTTTTGTCCGTACTGCGCTTTGCCCGCTAGTTAGACATCTCCAAAATCTCTGCACCTAGCTAGCGTCCCTTTCGCCCAACCATATAAATCACACCGCGGCAAAGTATACGAGCCCCTTAGTCCGTCAGTGAGTCAGCCTGATTTTAGGATTCGCTGCGCGGGATTTTGTTTTATCGAAGTTTGTCTGCTCGTAGACTGTTTTCTGCCTCACCGGTTATAAGGGACCAATACTGCAATATATTCGCTTACTTGGAGTTTACTGTTTTGGTGAGAAGGTCGGATTTATGATTTGATTCACAAACTTTACAGTAAGATATTGCAGGTATTGTTACTGTCTCTTCGAATTAGTGTATCCGAAATGTATCCGCAGTAGTGTGCAGTAACGACTAGTAGTGTGTATCCGAAGTGTATCCGCATAACGACTAGTAGTGTGTATCCGAAGTGTATCCGCATAACGACTAGTAGTGTGTATCCGAAGTGTATCCGCATAACGACTAGTAGTGTGTATCCGAAGTGTATCCGCATAACGACTAGTAGTGTGTATCCGAAGTGTATCCGCATAACGACTAGTAGTGTGTATCCGAAGTGTATCCGCATAACGACTAGTAGTGTGTATCCGAAGTGTATCCGCATAACGACTAGTAGTGTGTATCCGAAGTGTATCCGCATAACGACTAGTAGTGTGTATCCGAAGTGTATCCGCATAACGACTAGTAGTGTGTATCCGAAGTGTATCCGCATAACGACTAGTAGTGTGTATCCGAAGTGTATCCGCATAACGACTAGTAGTGTGTATCCGAAGTGTATCCGCATAACGACTAGTAGTGTGTATCCGAAGTGTATCCGCATAACGACTAGTAGTGTGTATCCGAAGTGTATCCGCATAACGACTAGTAGTGTGTATCCGAAGTGTATCCGCATAACGACTAGTAGTGTGTATCCGAAGTGTATCCGCATAACGACTAGTAGTGTGTATCCGAAGTGTATCCGCATAACGACTAGTAGTGTGTATCCGAAGTGTATCCGCATAACGACTAGTAGTGTGTATCCGAAGTGTATCCGCATAACGACTAGTAATGTGTATCCGAAGTGTATCGGCATAACGACTAGTAGTGTGTATCCGAAGTGTATCCGCATAACGACTAGTAGTGTGTATCCGAAGTGTATCCGCATAACGACTAGTAGTGTGTATCCGAAGTGTATCCGCATAACGACTAGTAGTGTGTATCCGAAGTGTATCCGCATAACGACTAGTAGTGTGTATCCGAAGTGTATCCGCATAACGACTAGTAGTGTGTATCCGAAGTGTATCCGCATAACGACTAGTAGTGTGTATCCGAAGTGTATCCGCATAACGACTAGTAGTGTGTATCCGAAGTGTATCCGCATAACGACTAGTAGTGTGTATCCGAAGTGTATCCGCATAACGACTAGTAATGTGTATCCGAAGTGTATCCGCATAACGACTAGTAGTGTGTATCCGAAGTGTATCCGCATAACGACTAGTAGTGTGTATCCGAAGTGTATCCGCATAACGACTAGTAGTGTGTATCCGAAGTGTATCCGCATAACGACTAGTAGTGTGTATCCGAAGTGTATCCGCATAACGACTAGTAATGTGTATCCGAAGTGTATCCGCATAACGACTAGTAGTGTGTATCCGAAGTGTATCCGCATAACGACTAGTAGTGTGTATCCGAAGTGTATCCGCATAAAGACTAGTAATGTGTATCCGAAGTGTATCCGCATAACGACTAGTAGTGTGTATCCGAAGTGTATCCGCATAACGACTAGTAGTGTGTATCCGAAGTGTATCCGCATAACGACTAGTAGTGTGTATCCGAAGTGTATCCGCATAACGACTAGTAGTGTGTATCCGCATAACGACTAGTAGTAGTGTGTATCCGAAGTGTATCCGCATAACGACTAGTAATGTGTATCCGAAGTGTATCCGCATAACGACTAGTAGTGTGTATCCGAAGTGTATCCGCATAACGACTAGTAGTAGTGTGTATCCGAAGTGTATCCGCATAACGACTAGTAGTGTGTATCCGAAGTGTATCCGCATAACGACTAGTAGTAGTGTGTATCCGAAGTGTATCCGCATAACGACTAGTAGTGTGTATCCGAAGTGTATCCGCATAACGACTAGTAGTGTGTATCCGAAGTGTATCCGCATAACGACTAGTAGTGTGTATCCGAAGTGTATCCGCATAACGACTAGTAGTAGTGTGTATCCGAAGTGTATCCGCATAACGACTAGTAGTGTGTATCCGAAGTGTATCCGCATAACGACTAGTAGTGTGTATCCGAAGTGTATCCGCATAACGACTAGTACTCGATTGTAGATCAGGAAATAAACTTTTGGCCGATATATAGTTGGCCGATTGGCCGATATATAGTTGGCCGATTGGCCGATATATAGTAGGCCGATTGGCCGATATATAGTTGGCCGATATATAGTTGGCCAATTGGCTGATATATAGTTGGCCGATTGGCCGATATATAGTTGGCCGATTGGCCGATATATAGTTGGCCGATTGGCCGATATATAGTTTACTGGAAGTATTTCTCACTAACATTTGGTTATGATTGTTTGTATCTCAAAAATATATAATGGGACATCGCAAAAAATGCCTTTTCATGCTAGTAATTCGATAGAAATATGTCAAATTGCTTAAAACAATGGCCATTGCCAATTAAACAATTGCCAAAAAATGGGCAAAAATTAACTCTACAGAAATATATAAAGGTTTATATGGTTTTGGTTATTTTCTGCTGAGTTACGGCTTATAAAATGGCGAAATTACAGGGGACGCAATTTGGCAACTTTTTGTGCAAACGACCCAAACAGACCCTATTAGAAAATTTCACAATTATTTAACTCTTGGACTATTGAAAGAGTTTTTTATTATTGAATAATAATAACTTGATCACGTTCAGTAGGGAAAAAAATTGGAAGAGTTTAGTAAAGTAGTACATAGCATTATTGCGGCAAAACCAATTTAGTACAACTCATGAGAATGAATTGAACCAAAACCATAAAGATTTGTGGCAACTAAAAATACAGATAAACTTTTATCGCGATTAGCAAAGTCCCCTAGATTGAAACGTCCATTCTCAAATATTTCTAAAATATGTAACTCATTTATGTAAGGGCCACCACAAACACCAATGTAAGGGCCAACACAAACACCAATGTAAGGGCCAACACAAACACCAATGTAAGGGCCAACACAAACACCAATGTAAGGGCCAACACAAACACCAATGTAAGGGCCAACACAAACACCAATAACACAAACACCAATGTAAGGGCCAACACAAACACCAATGTAAGGGCCAACACAAACACCAACGTAAGGGTCAACACAAACACCAATGTAAGGGCCAACACAAACACCAATAACACAAACACCAATGTAAGGGCCAACACAAACACCAATGTAAGGGCCAACACAAACACCAATGTAAGGGCCAACACAAACACCAATGTAAGGGCCAACACAAACACCAATGTAATGGCCAACACAAACACCAATGTAAGGGCCAACACAAACACCAATGTAAGGGCCAACACAAACACCAATGTAAGGGCCAACACAAACACCAATGTAAGGGCCAACACAAACACCAATGTAAGGGCCAACACAAACACCAATGTAAGGGCAACCACAAACACCAATGTAAGGGCCAACACAAACACCAATGTAAGGGCCAACACAAACACCAATGTAAGGGCCAACACAAACACCAATGTAAGGGCCAACACAAACACCAATGTAAGGGCCAACACAAACACCAATGTAAGGGCCAACACAAACACCAATGTAAGGGCCAACACAAACACCAATAACACAAACACCAATGTAAGGGCCAATACAAACACCAATAACACAAACACCAATGTAAGGGCCAACACAAACACCAATGTAAGGGCCAACACAAACACCAATGTAAGGGCCAACACAAACACCAATGTAAGGGCCAACACAAACACCAATGTAAGGGCAACACAAACACCAATGTAAGGGCCAACACAAACACCAATGTAAGGGCCAACACAAACACCAATGTAAGGGCCAACACAAACACCAATGTAAGGGCCAACACAAACACCAATGTAAGGGCCACCACAAACACCAATGTGAGGGCCAACACAAACACCAATGTAAGGGCCAACACAAACACCAATGTAAGGGCCAACACAAACACCAAGTTGCATCTGCATCCCCCCAGCACAATGTTTAAACATTGAGCCTACGATAATAGAAGGACAGACAGGCAAACAGACACTGCCCATTAGCCGTACTGATTTCTATGCTAGTTAACTCATTGTGATTCCGTTAGTTCGATGTTTAAACATTGAGCCTACGATAATAGAAGGACAGACAGGCAAACAGACACTGGCAATTATTAATCTAGTGATATATGGTATTGTAAACGATACAAGAGTGTCGGGGAAAAAACAATATTATTTTACATTTAGGATGATGAACCTGTATGGGGAAGGAGCCTTCGTAACAAAGCCCTAAAAAAAGGTAAGTATAAAATGATATACGTGGCCTATGGGGGGGGGGGGGGGGGGGGGGGGCGTATACTAAGTTAATTATTGACCTAGAAAATAAAAATAAAATTATATAAACCCAAATCTAAAACGAACTCTAATACTGAACATAATAACGCTAAATAATCGAACACAAAAAAATCATTCTCGCCAGAAATTACCAAAAAATTCAGGTGGAAAAGATTTATCCTACGTTATGTGTAACACTCTGGATACTCATGTATCCTACGTTATGTGTAACACTCTGGATACTCATGTATCCTACGTTATGTGTAACACTCTGGATACTCATGTATCCTACGTTATGTGTAACACTCTGGATACTCATGTATCCTACGTTATGTGTAACACTCTGGATACTCATGTATCCTACGTTATGTGTAACACTCTGGATACGCATGTATCCTACGTTATGTGTAACACTCTGGATACTCATGTATTCTACGTTATGTGTAACACTCTGGATACTCATGTATCCTACGTTATGTGTAACACTCTGGATACTCATGTATCCTACGTTATGTGTAACACTCTGGATACTCATGTATTCTACGTTATGTGTAACACTCTGGATACTCATGTATCCTACGTTATGTGTAACACTCTGGATACTCATGTATCCTACGTTATGTGTAACACTCTGGATACTCATGTATTCTACGTTATGTGTAACACTCTGGATACTCATGTATCCTACGTTATGTGTAACACTCTGGATACTCATGTATCCTACGTTATGTGTAACACTCTGGATACTCATGTATCCTACGTTATGTGTAACAACACATTCGAAAAGAGTAAGGGGAAGCTATGGACCTTTCAATACCCTAATGGAACCAAAGCACAACTGGATTACATCCTTATAAACAAAAAGTGGATAAATAGCATGATCAACTGCGAGGCATACAGCTCGTTCAACCTAATTGGTTCGGACCACAGAATTGTGACTGCAGAGATCAGACTCAGTTTGAGAGCCAGCAAACCCAGGACAAGCAAGCAAATCAACTATGACTGGGAGAAACTCAGAACTGACAATGCTGTAAAGGATGCTTATACAGTAGAAGTTCAAAACCGCTTTGAAGCACTTCAGTCAATGGATGAAGACCAATCCACCGATTCAATATACCAGAATATAATAACAGCCCACAAGGAATCAGCTAAGAGGCATATCCCCCAGAAACCTAAACGAAAACAGTATGTGCCATGGCAAAACTCTGAGGTTACTTGTAAGAGATAAGATCTTAAGATAGCCTACAAAGTTAAAACCGAACAACCAACAACCGAAAACATTAACAAGGTTGAGAAAGCTAAGGACGATCTTAAATTGGCCTACAACATCAGCCAGGAAAAGTACATACAGGATAAAACTGAAGCAATTACAACTGCTCACATACAGCAACAATCAAGACTTACCTGGCAAACTGTAAATGAGGTATCTGATCGGAAAAGTTGTGCAAAGGGGCGCCTCAAAGCCGATAGTCCTGAAGAACGTGTTGGGAAGTGGAAAAATCACTTCAGCAACTTGCTTGGGCAGCCACCAAACATCGAGGTCAGCCCTACAAGGAAAATATATGACAAGACACTACCTATAGAAACAGGGGACTTCACACCTGCCGAACTCCAAAGAAGCATTAGAAGCATGTCCAATAATAAAGCGAGTGGATTAGATGAAATCCCAGCGGAGGTATGGAAAACCGGAGTGCTAAATAGACCATTATTGAATGTTTGCAACCGGATGTTAAAAGGGGAAAAGCCACCACCAATTTGGACTAAAGGTCAACTAAAGCCTCTCCCCAAGAAAGGAGACCTCGGCATACCAACAAACTATCGTGGGATCTGTCTGCTTGTGGTAGCTGCCAAAATATACAATAAAATGATTCTATATAGGATTAGGCCTCACATAGAGAAACTACTGCGTAAGAGCCAAAACGGATTTCGACCAAACAGATCAACAATAGCTCAGATACTTGCACTACGGAGACTGATTGAAGGAATTAAGTCAAAGAATCTCCCCGCAGTCATGACTTTTGTGTACTTCAAGAAGGCATTCGACTCCATCCATAGAGGTAAAATGCTTGAAATCCTAAGAGCTTATGGAATACTAGAAGTAATTGTTGCTGGCATTGGATTGCTATATTGTGACACAGAAGCGCAGGTACTCTCACCAGATGGTGAAACTGAGTTTTTCTCAATCCTGGCTGGCGTACTGCAAGGTGACACATTAGCACCATTACTATTTGTAATTGTGCTGGATTACGCAATGACGACAGCCACAAAGGGTGAAGATCTGGGATTTACACTTCAAGAACGCAGAAGTAGTAGATATCCGGCAACTACAGTCACAGACACCGACTTTGCGGATGACATCGCCCTGTTCTCTAATACGCTAGCAGATGCACAGCTTCTGCTAAATAAAGTGGAGAGGGCTGCTAAGGAGGTTGGATTGCATATAAATGCTACCAAGACCGAATTCATGACCTTTAATGTTGATGGAAACTTGACAACCATTGATAATAATCAACTAAGGAAGGTCGATGACTTCCAGTACCTTGGATCATGGATAGAGAGTAGCAAAAAGGACATAGAAGTTAGGAAAGCAAAGGCTTGGGTAGCTCTATCAAAAATGGATACTATCTGGAAATCAGATCTCTCCAGGCACCTGAAGACTAAGTTCTTTCGAGCCACAGTGGAAAGTGTATTTTTATACGGGGGTGAGACCTGGACACTGATTAAATCACTTGAACAACGAATTGATGGTTGCTACACAAGACTACTAAGGGCAGCCCTAAACATCAGCTGGAGACAACACATGACAAACGCCAAGCTTTATGGTACAATACCACCTGCATCAACCACCCTGCGTGAACGCAGATTAAGACTCAGTGGGCACTGCTGGCGAAGTAAAGACGAGGTCATACCAGATCTACTTCTCTGGCAACCAACTCATGGAAAGCGTAGTCGTGGACGACCTGCCATAACATATATAGATCAACTTGAAAGGGATACTGAACTTGGGAGAAACGAAATTGCGACAACTATGGAGAATCGGGAAGCCTGGATGGATCTCATTTCCACTGTCCGAGTTCGCTCGACCTAGTAGTAGTAGTAGTGTAACACTCTGGATACTCATGTATTCTACGTTATGTGTAACACTCTGGATACTCATGTATCCTACGTTATGTGTAACACTCTGGATACTCATGTATCCTACGTTATGTGTAACACTCTGGATACTCATGTATCCTACGTTATGTGTAACACTCTGGATACTCATGTATCCTACGTTATGTGTAACACTCTGGATACTCATGTATCCTACGTTATGTGTAACACTCTGGATACTCATGTATCCTACGTTATGTGTAACACTCTGGATACTCATGTATCCTACGTTATGTGTAACACTCTGGATACTCATGTATCCTACGTTATGTGTAACACTCTGGATACTCATGTATCCTACGTTATGTGTAACACTCTGGATACTCATGTATTCTACGTTATTTATCCTACGTTATGTGTAACACTCTGGATACTCATGTATCCTACGTTATGTGTAACACTCTGGATATTCATGTATCCTACGTTATGTGTAACACTCTGGATACTCATGTATCCTACGTTATGTGTAACACTCTTGATATTCATGTATCCTACGTTATGTGTAACACTCTGGATACTCATGTATCCTACGTTATGTGTAACACTCTGGATACTCATGTATCCTACGTTATGTGTAACACTCTGGATACTCATGTATCCTACGTTATGTGTAACACTCTGGATACTCATGTATCCTACGTTATGTGTAACACTCTGGATACTCATGTATCCTACGTTATGTGTAACACTCTGGATACTCATGTATCCTACGTTATGTGTAACACTCTGGATACTCATGTATCCTACGTTATGTGTAACACTCTGGATACTCATGTATCCTACGTTATGTGTAACACTCTGGATACTCATGTATCCTACGTTATGTGTAACACTCTGGATACTCATGTATCCTACGTTATGTGTAACACTCTGGATACTCATGTATCCTACGTTATGTGTAACACTCTGGATACTCATGTATTCTACGTTATTTATCCTACGTTATGTGTAACACTCTGGATACTCATGTATCCTACGTTATGTGTAACACTCTGGATACTCATGTATAAAAGATTTATCCTACGTTATGTGTAACACTCTGGATACTCATGTATCCTACGTTATGTGTAACACTCTGGATATTCATGTATCCTACGTTATGTGTAACACTCTGGATACTCATGTATCCTACGTTATGTGTAACACTCTGGATACTCATGTATCCTACGTTATGTGTAACACTCTGGATACTCATGTATCCTACGTTATGTGTAACACTCTGGATACTCATGTATCCTACGTTATGTGTAACACTCTGGATACTCATGTATCCTACGTTATGTGTAACACTCTGGATACTCATGTATTCTACGTTATGTGTAACACTCTGGATACTCATGTATCCTACGTTATGTGTAACACTCTGGATACTCATGTATTCTACGTTATGTGTAACACTCTGGATACTCATGTATCCTACGTTATGTGTAACACTCTGGATACTCATGTATTCTACGTTATGTGTAACACTCTGGATACTCATGTATCCTACGTTATGTGTAACACTCTGGATACTCGTATTCGAATTGTCTATATTCCATGTGTATAGCGTAATATAATGTAATGAACACATGTTGTATATTTGGAGTCTCATGTTGTATATTTGGAGTCTCATGTTGTATATTTGGAGTCTCATGTTGTATATTTGGAGTCTCATGTTGTATATTTGGAGTCTCATGTTGTATATTTGGAGTCTCATGTTGTATATTTGGAGCCTCATGTTGTATATTTGGAGTCTCATGTTGTATATTTGGAGTCTCATGTTGTATATTTGGAGTCTCATGTTGTATATTTGGAGTCTCATGTTGTATATTTGGAGTCTCAGGTTGTATATTTGGTGTCTCAGTATTTAAATTTGTTTTTTTAATTGTTTAATTCTACAGAAGAAGGGGCGAATGATTCTCTCGACAATAAAGATTTCCGTCGAACACTAATGTCGGGTGACGTAATGTAGCCGAGATATGAGTTTATATGACTGCAATTAGTTTATATGACTATCATGAACAATATTCCGCCGGCATAATGGTAATGGTGTGGATTTGGAAATAGTAAAATTTGTTTTTTATTACATGCGAAGTAGGTTAGAGGCCGATATCCGGACACGCCTGGTAAAGGGCCGATATCCGGACACGCCTGGTAAAGGGCCGATATCCGGACACGCCTGGTAAAGGGCCGATATCCGGACACGCCTGGTAAAGGGACGATATCCGGACACGCCTGGTAAAGGGCCGATATCCGGACACGCCTGGTAAAGGGCCGATATCCGGACACGCCTGGTAAAGGGCCGATATCCGGACACGCCTGGTAAAGGGCCGATATCCGGACACGCCTGGTGAAGGGCCGATATCCGGACACGCTTGGTAAAGGGCCGATATCCGGACACGCCTGGTAAAGGGCCGATATCCGGACACACCTGGTAAAAGGCCGATATCCGGACACGCCTGGTAAAGGGCCGATATCCGGACACGCCTGGTAAAGGGCCGATATCCGGACACGCCTGGTAAAGGGCCGATATCCGGACACGCCTGGTAAAGGGGTAAAAAATACCTAGAAATTCTTAAATCTTAAAATATAATGTTAGAAGAAAATGTTTAAATCATGTTTTTCATTAATATATTAAAAACTATTCATTTTACTACTACTACTACTACTAGGTCGAGCGAACTCGGACAGTGGAAATGAGATCCTTCCAGGCTTCCCGATTCTCCATAGTTGTCGCAATTTCGTTTCTCCCAAGTTCAGTATCCCTTTCAAGTTGATCTATATATGTTATGGCAGGTCGTCCACGACTACGCTTTCCATGGGTTGGTTGCCAGAGAAGTAGATCTGGTATGACCTCGTCTTTACTTCGCCAGCAGTGCCCACTGAATCTTAATCTGCGTTCACGGAGGGTGGTTGATACAGGTGGTATTGTACCATAAAGCTCGGCGTTTGTCATGTGTTGTCTCCAGCTGATGTTTAGGGCTGCCCTTAGTAGTCTTGTGTAGCAACCATCAATTCGTTGTTCAAGTGATTTAGTCAGTGTCCAGGTCTCACCCCCGTATAAAAATACACTTTCCACTGTGGCTCGAAAGAACTTAGTCTTCAGGTGCCTGGAGAGATCTGATTTCCAGATGGTATCCATTTTTGATAGAGCTACCCAAGCCTTTGCTTTCCTAACTTCTATGTCCTTTTTGCTACTCTCTATCCATGATCCAAGGTACTGGAAGTCATCGACCTTCCTTAGTTGATTATTATCAATGGTTGTCAAGTTTCCATCAACATTAAAGGTCATGAATTCGGTCTTGGTAGCATTTATATGCAATCCGACCTCCTTAGCAGCCCTCTCCACTTTATTTAGTAGAAGCTGTGCATCTGCTAGCGTATTAGAGAGCAGGGCGATGTCATCCGCAAAGTCGGTGTCTGTGACTGTAGTTGCCGGATATCTACTACTTCTGCGTTCTTGAAGTGTGAATCCCAGATCTTCACCCTTTGTGGCCGTCCTCATTGCGTAATCCAGCACAATTACAAATAGTAATGGTGCTAATGTGTCACCTTGCAGTACGCCAGCCAGGATTGAGAAAAACTCAGTTTCACCATCTGGTGAGAGTACCTGCGCTTCTGTGTCACAATATAACAATCCAATGCCAGCAACAATTACTTCTGGTATTCCATAAGCTCTTAGGATTTCAAGCATTTTACCTCTATGGATGGAGTCGAATGCCTTCTTGAAGTCCACAAAAGTCATGACTGCGGGGAGATTCTTTGACTTAATTCCTTCAATCAGTCTCCGTAGTGCAAGTATCTGAGCTATTGTTGATCTACTTGGTCGAAATCCGTTTTGGCTCTTACGCAGTAGTTTCTCTATGTGAGGCCTAATCCTATATAGAATCATTTTATTGTATATTTTGGCAGCTACCACAAGCAGACAGATCCCACGATAGTTTGTTGGTATGCCGAGGTCTCCTTTCTTGGGGAGAGGCTTTAGTTGACCTTTAGTCCAAATTGGTGGTGGCTTTTCCCCTTTTAACATCCGGTTGCAAACATTCAATAATGGTCTGTTTAGCACTCCGGTTTTCCATACCTCCGCTGGGATTTCATCTAATCCACTCGCTTTATTATTGGACATGCTTTTAATGCTTCTTTGGAGTTCGACAGGTGTGAAGTCCCCTGTTTCTATAGGTAGTGTCTCGAGATGACCTCGATGTTTGGTGGCTGCCCAAGCCAGTTGCTGAAGTGATTTTTCCACTTCCCAACACGTTCTTCAGGACTATCGGCTTTGAGGCGCCCCTTTGCACAACGTTTCCGACCAGATACCTCATTTACAGTTTGCCAGGTAAGTCTTGATTGTTGCTGTATGTGAGCAGTTGTAATTGCTTCAGTTTTATCCTGTATGTACTTTTCCTGGCTGATGTTATAGGCCAATTTAAGATCGTCCTTAGCTTTCTCAACCTTGTTGATGTTTTCGGTTGTTGGTTGTTCGGTTTTAACTTTGTAGGCTATCTTGAGATCTTCTCTCTTACAAGTAACCTCAGAGTTTTGCCATGGCACATACTGTTTTCGTTTAGGTTTCTGGGGGATATGCCTCTTAGCTGATTCCTTGTGGGCTGTTATTATATTCTGGTATATTGAATCGGTGGATTGGTCTTCATCCATTGACTGAAGTGCTTCAAAGCGGTTTTGAACTTCTACTGTATAAGCATCCTTTACAGCATTGTCAGTTCTGAGTTTCTCCCAGTCATAGTTGATTTGCTTGCTTGTCTCTTGTCTGATCTCTGCAGTCACAATTCTGTGGTCCGAACCAATTAGGTTGAACGAGCTGTATGCCTCGCAGTTGATCATGCTATTTCTCCACTTTTTGTTTATAAGGATGTAATCCAGTTGTGCTTTGGTTCCATTAGGGTATTGAAAGGTCCATAGCTTCCCCTTACTCTTTTCGAATGTGTTGTTTGTTGGTATCAATTCACATTCTTCCATTAGGTCTAAAAGTAAGTACCCATATCTGTTAGAACTGGTGTTATAGGTGTACCCCTTGATGTCTTCTGGGCCAATTTGCGCATTTAGGTCACCAGCAATGACTTTAACATTGTGTTTCGGGATGTCCTTAATAAGTCCAGTCAGTTCTTCATAAAACTTGACTGCTTGTTCTGGCACTGATGCATTGGTTGGACTGTAGCAACATATAACTGTTGTCTTGGAATTCCCATCAAATGTTGCGATCATAACCCTGGAATCTATAGATTCGACATTTTACAAATATGTAAACAAACTACAATAAATAATCACCAGCCCTAACTTTACCTGTATAGTCGCAAAGACGAGCTTCTTTTAGGTTGCCACTAGCAACCATTGCTATGGGAACGCGACATTCGGAACAACGGAAACTCTGGGCAACCAAACCCTTCGTTGGACGAATTAACATACAAATGTGTTTCTTATGAACCTAAGAAAACATCGGGTTTAATTCCTGTCAGTAAAGTAAATAAAAATCAAATGAAATGTTATAAACCCAATGTAAATGTAGAGATTACAAAAAACATCGAAAATGTGTGAATAATATATCATTATTATTATGACAATAAATATATATCAAGATACCTGATTAGCTGCACACGTCCTTGTAACCTTGTTGGAACAGCGAATGTGACAGTTGAAACGGCATTTACTACATTTATACCAAACCTATAGGAAAGAGTTAGGTACAATATTATCAAGCATTATTATAATAAACCCACAAGTATAAGTATTACAACGGCGTATTACAGCAATAGATAATGGCCCTGGCGGCAGAAAACGATAAACATTGATTTTCACTAGCAGAGTATAATAATAAGTAAAGAAGGAACGATGACCTTAAAGTCAAAATGTATTCCATATTAATCAGAAGTATCAAATAATAGGTTAAAGAAACTACATCGTGTTGTACTGAACTCAGTGGGTTAAATAATACTACCATTACAGAAAGAAGTATTGTAAAAAAGTATAAGTTTTATTCGGCCGTTAGACCAACCAGGGATTCCGCACAAAGTTATTTCCAGTGCGGTCCCCCCAGAACTTTACTCCCCAGAGGAAACACCAGTACGCATTTAGCTACCATTTAAGGATGCAAGACAGATGCGCCCTGGCTGGTCCCTTTAAAGCATTTGTGTCGAAACGAAAACTTAGTTTATCTATATATGTAAGTAATTATTCATCAGACTGATTGGTTAGTCTAATGGTTTTAGTTGTGTTGTTCAGCTGGTGATTTAGAGAGTGCCATTTGATTTAAGTACCAGTGTTGGGGGCGGAGAAAGTATCTTGTTTATTGAATTAATAAATAGATAATTATGTAAACTGAATTAGTTGTTAATTTGCCTGGTAGAACATTGGCGACGAGAATGTCGAGTCCAAAAATATATTTAAATAATATTTGTTAATTAATTTTGTTACTGTATAATAATATTTTATTACTATAATAATTTATTATGCCCTGAAATATTATCTATTGATTATTTGCGGGAAATTTGCCAACAACACAAACTGCTTTATACTGGCAAAACTAAACCGGAGATTATTGATGTCATTCAACAATTTATGGTCGAGCATGGTTTATGTCTTAGGGCTCGATGTCTTGTTGGGTCTTGTTCAAGCCTCACATGTTTCGGATGTCCCGATCGCGCCATCTCCGATTTTACCTCTAAATCTAAATCAGCCAGCAGCTTTTGATATGCATGAGTCTGGTAGTGATCGTCGCTGGGAGGCGTACCGAAGGGATTTTCAGACATACATACATACATACATACATACATACATACATACATACCTTCAGGCATTAGGTTCATCAATTATTGACGCGCAGAAGAGGGCTCTGTTTTTGCATTCTGCAGGTCAAGATCTGGCAAGATCGGTGGAAACCATGGTCATTTCTGAGCAAGCTGGTGAATAAAGCTATGATGCTTTTTTGATACGCCACATTGGACTACAATTTAGACCCATTGATTCTAAATTGTTTGAAATATATCGGCTGGGAGAAATGTCACAAGAGCAAGCAGAGTCCAGTCCATTAATGATTACGTAATGCGACTCAGGAAACAAGCAAAATATTGCAAGCTAACATGCAGCAATTGTTCTGCATCAATGCAATTGCTCCGCCACACAACGATACCTTATTACGTACACGTGTATTTGAAAGAGGTCTTAATAAGCTAGATACCGTTTTGTCCTTGGCTAGAGCCATGGAAGTAGCCAAACGGCAATCCGATGCAATGAATGGGACTTCACCATCGGATGTGAATACGAGCAAGCATTTTGACAACAAAAGAACACCATCATTAGCTAAAGATAGACCAGCAGGGCAACATGAGCAGCCAATAAAATGTAAATTTTGTGGTGGTTTCTATCGGCTAAGTCGAGAGGTTTGTCCCGGATTTGGCATTGTGGATTTTGCAAAGGGGGGAATCATTTCGCACGATGCTGCCCAGCAAGATTCAACAACTTCGCCCCTAGAAACTCCACTTGGGTTCCACGAGGGGGGCTTTTCAGTCGCAGCCGTCCACTAACATGATTGGTCACGAGAACGTTGTTGTGGGAGAAGATTTTGCAAACGCACTGATTGTACATATTCATTCCTTGTAAAAGGGAGGTCGCAAATTTTTGGTACCTTAGTAATTGAAGGAACACCTAGAAAATTGCTGTTAGATTCAGGGGCATCTAGGAACATAATTCCGCTTTCATATTTACCTGGTCGATATCAGTTGTCAAAAACAGCAGCATTTGTGTGTATTTGGTAAATCAGCTGTAATCCCACTTGGGACGGCAAATTTGTCAGTTTGTTTTCCGGGACATGAGGAAGTTTATCGTGAATTGATTATAGTTCAAGACAATATTGGTTCTCCAATCCTTGGACTTCAGTTATGTGTAGAATTTAACTTTATTTCTCAGAATCCAGATACAGTTCATGCAGTAGAACCGATAACCAAAACACCCTGGAATAATGTAATTGACTTGGTCAAAGCATATTCTGATATTTTTTCACCCAAAATAGGGAAAGTGAAAGGGTTTCAAGCTCACATTTACCTAAAACATGACGCGAAGCCAGTGTATAGGAAAGCGAGACATGTGCCCTTAGTGCTACAGTCGAAGGTTAAGGACACATTGGAAGACATGGTAAAACGGGGTACACTTAAGCCAGTGGCCACATCAGACTGGGCATCACCAATGGTTACAGTTGCTAAGCAAGGTAGTGAGGTAAGACTTTGTGCAGACTACAAAGGCACGGTTGATGGACAAATTGACACAGAAGCATATCCCCTTCCACTATTTGATAATATATTCACAAAATTGGCAAATAAAAAATTATTCACGAAATTGGATATGCGGACTTGTTACAAACAATTTGAACTAGATGTGACCTCCAAGGAAATTCTTACAGTTAACACAACAAAAGGTATCATGTAATACCAACGATTACCCTACGGAATATACTCAGCCTCTGGCATAGTTTAAAGAGACTACTAGGATCGGCATGCTGCATTGCAGCTGCATTTTTAAGAATGCTGTGCCGGCTTGTCGACAAAATTGCGACACCACAACTCCCTATCACCCATGACATTTTATACATCATCCGCATCTTCAAGGCCAGTGTCCTTTAAGATGCATCTCAAGAATGTCATGGACTGTCCACCATGCTTATTCACTCCATGAGGCTGCCAAAGTACAAGATTATGCACTGGCTGGTCCTCACGGCAAAAGCAATGTCCTGCAAAGCGGAGGTGACTTTGTTCTAGTGTCAAGCTTGGGGGAACCAATGTTATATAGTGTCTGGTTGGAGATGTGTGCATTGCACTTGACCCAATGAACTCGGCGTAGCATTCTTATGAATGTGCCATCCAGAGATTCGGTGTCCTCAGCAGTTAGAGCCCAGCATGGATTCCCATAGAGGAGTACTGGAACTACTGCTGCTCTAAATAATCGGACCTTAAGTTTCCGATTAATTCTCGTTGACTTCTAAATCCTGGAAAGCCTATTCAAGGCTGCCCATGCCTTTCCCTTACGTATTCGAAGGTCATCACCTGACTTCCGGATCCATGATCCCAGGTAACTGAAGTCGTCCACATGCTCAAGCATACCATCCTTTGAGCTTATGCTCATCCGATCAGAGACTTGCTGAGGACTTTCAAAGTTAACTGTCAAAATTTTGGTCTTTCTGGAGTTAATATAAAGACCAACACTAGAAGTAGCATGTTCTAATGAGCTGAGGAGCCGTTGGGCTCCCTCTAGTGATTCTGAGAGTACTCCTAGGTCATCAGCAAAGTCTAGATCAGTTAGGTACTTGGCAGGATTTCCTCGACTTCTGGAGCCAGTAGGTGGATTTATCATCACCCCATCATCATTATGATGATCTAAGGACATGCATAGAACATAGTCAACCACAATAATGAACAAGAATGGTGCAAGTGTGTCTCCTTGGAGGACGCCCCATAACACTTCAAATGGTTCTGTGTCACCGTCAACAGTAGACACAAATGTTGTCGAACCACCGTATACTGATCTGATTGCTGCAATAATTTCATCAGGAATCCCATATAATAAAAGTATGCTGAACATACGTGAGCGAGAGATTGAATCAAAGGCCTTGAAGAAGTCAACAAAGATAACAGCCAGATGCCTGTCTTTCTTTTTGATAACTCTTCAATTATCCTTCTAAGTGCCAAAATGGGCTCCATGGTCCCACGACCTTTACGGAACCCATTCTGATTTCCACGGAGCAGTCTCTCAATGGGATCTCTGATGCGATTTAATAGAATTCTATTGTATAGCTTTGCAGCAATCGAGATCAATGAGATTCCCCGAAAAGAACCATAGAGTGTTAGGTTACCCTTCTTGCAACAAAGGTCTAGGGGCAGTTCTCTCACATAGAGTAGTCTACAAAGAATATCCAATCGATTATGGTTCATAGACATTAACCGAAGCAGAGTACAATTACTCAAACATAGACAGAGAAGCATTGGGTATCATGAATTGGAAAATTATAATCCTATTTGTGGGGTCAACGTTTCGAGCTAGTGACTGACCAGTGGCCACAAACCTCTACTGACCATTTTTGGTAGCAAAAAGGGTCTCCCAGAACTCGTGTCTCAACGTCTTATGCAATACGCTTATCTGCATTTAACTACACAGTTGAATATCGCAAGAGTTCACTTCATGGTAACGCCGATGCCTTAAGTCGGGCTCCAACACAGTCTGAAACTTCAAAGTGGGAGACAATAAATATGGTGATAGATGAAGTAGGTCCAATTAATATTGATGAAATTAAAACAGAAACATACAAAGATGAGGACCTACGCTCTGTTATTGATATGATAAGACAAGCAAGCAAAGCAAAGCAACAAGCAAACAGTCGGCTGAAGCCGGAGGCGACCCGAAGGCTCCTCTTTCGATGGCTGCTACCCTAGGGTAGGGGTGGGCGCTACTCCTATCCCAAGATTTGCTCCCAGTTATTTAACTGGTACTCATTTTATCGACCCATCGACGATACTCATTTTTATTTTATGATAAGACAGTATGTTGATATTCAACCTTCGGGGATGTTGAAACCATTATGGCAGAAGAAATTCACATTCTCTGTTGAAGATAATGTTTTATTTATGGGTATCGTAGCCGGGTAGTTTTGCCAAAGTCACTTAGTAGAAGGTATTTAGATTAATTACATCGCTAAGAAGAAATCCTTGGCTCGGTTACACATTTGATGGCCGGGTTTAGACACCCAACTTGAACAATTGTCTTCAAACTGTGAAACTTGTCAGTCCAACATGAGCTCCAGGCCGCAGCAATTTTGTGACTGGCAACGTTTGGGAGCGGGTACATGTGGATTATTTCTCGTCCAATGGTCAGGACCACTTATTTCTAGTAGATTATGGGAGCAAGTGGATCGAAGTAGAGACGATCTAAGGCAACTTTAATGAAATTATTCGAATGGATTTAGTAGATTTGGTTTCCATTTACGGTTACATTCTGATGGCGGGATACAATTTACAAACAAATAATTCAAAGACAAACTTGCGGAATGGGGTATCGAATACACAGTAAGTCCCGCTTATCACCCCCAATCCAATGGATTAGCAGAGAGGGCCGTCCGGACAGTCAAAGAATCAATATTAAAAAACGGTGTTACAAAATTAAGAGAGATATTGTTCCGGTACTGCGCGACTCATAATTATGTAAACTGTATTAGTTGTTAATTTGCCCGGTAGAACACAAACATATAGCCTATACACCCACCTGCATGAACCCGAGAATGATACCCCCACAACAGTCACAGTAGTGTCTGGCAGTGATCGAGTCGGTTTTGGCGAAGGAGTGACCCAGTACCGCAGTGGCGCTCTCCCCGGCAACTAGGGCCGTCTCTACTGGGGAGATAACGTCGCACAGTTTCAACCGGAGTTCAACCAACCGCTGCACCATAATGTTCCGCTTCTCCTTGGCCGTGGTGCCGCCCGATATGGCTGTCTTCAGACCCCGGATAGCAGCCCGTAACTCCTCAACGTCGCTCTCGTTACAATGGAACTGTAAAACAGAGTAAAATCACTCCACATAGAATCAATCCCTGAGAAAAATCGAAGCAAATAACAACTGATTGCGAGTACCGGTATGAATAAACTAAAACCTGTGATAGTCGTTCTCGATTAGTCTTTTGGTAAGGTAGGACCCGCCTTCGTAACCTATTCCTTTAATTTAATTGATAATTAACAAGGTTAACTCGTCGATATGGAATTTCTGGGAATATCAACCTTCCAGCGGCAAATTTCAAAGAGGAAACCCAAAATTAAAACAAAGGGGATAAAGGAACCACAAAAGTTCAAATATCGGGGGATAAAGGAACCACAAAAGATCAAATATAGGGGGATAAAGGAACCACAAAAGATCAAATATAGGGGGATAAAGGAACCACAAAAGTTCAAATATAGGGGGATAAAGTAACCACAAAAGATCAAATATAGGGGGATAAAGGAACCACAAAAGATCAAATATAGGGGGATAAAGGAACCACAAAAGATCAAATATAGGGGGATAAAGGAACCACAAAAGTTCAAATATAGGGGGATAAAGGAACCACAAAAGTTCAAATATAGGGGGATAAAGGAACCACAAAAGATCAAATATAGGGGGATAAAGTAACCACAAAAGATCAAATATAGGGGGATAAAGTAACCACAAAAGATCAAATATAGGGGGATAAAGTAACCACAAAAGATCAAATATAGGGGGATAAAGGAACCACAAAAGTTCAAATATAGGGGGATAAAGTAACCACAAAATATCAAATATAGGGGGATAAAGTAACCACAAAAGATCAAATATAGGGGGATAAAGTAACCACAAAAGATCAAATATAGGGGGATAAAGGAACCACAAAAGATCAAATATAGGGGGATAAAGGAACCACAAAAGTTCAAATATAGGGGAATAAAGGAACCACAAAAGTTCAAATATAGGGGGATAAAGGAACCACAAAAGATCAAATATAGGGGGATAAAGTAACCACAAAAGATCAAATATAGGGGGATAAAGTAACCACAAAAGTTCAAATATAGGGGGATAAAGGAACCACAAAAGATCAAATATAGGGGGATAAAGGAACCACAAAAGATCAAATATAGGGGGATAAAGGAACCACAAAAGATCAAATATAGGGGGATAAAGGAACCACAAAAGATCAAATATAGGGGGATAAAGGAACCACAAAAGATCAAATATAGGGGGATAAAGGAACCACAAAAGATCAAATATAGGGGGATAAAGTAACCACAAAAGAACAAATATAGGGGGATAAAGGAACCACAAAAGATCAAATATAGGGGGATAAAGTAACCACAAAAGATCAAATATAGGGGGATAAAGGAACCACAAAAGATCAAATATAGGGGGATAAAGGAACCACAAAAGATCAAATATAGGGGGATAAAGGAACCACAAAAGATCAAATATAGGGGGATAAAGGAACCACAAAAGATCAAATATAGGGGGATAAAGGAACCACAAAAGATCAAATATAGGGGGATAAAGGAACCACAAAAGATCAAATATAGGGGGATAAAGGAACCACAAAAGATCAAATATAGGGGGATAAAGGAACCACAAAAGATCAAATATAGGGGGATAAAGGAACCACAAAAGATCAAATATAGGGGGATAAAGGAACCACAAAAGATCAAATATAGGGGGATAAAGGAACCACAAAAGATCAAATATAGGGGGATAAAGGAACCACAAAAGATCAAATATAGGGGGATAAAGGAACCACAAAAGATCAAATATAGGGGGATAAAGGAACCACAAAAGATCAAATATAGGGGGATAAAGGAACCACAAAAGATCAAATATAGGGGGATAAAGGAACCACAAAAGTTCAAATATAGGGGGATAAAGGAACCACAAAAGATCAAATATAGGGGGATAAAGGAACCACAAAAGTTCAAATATAGGGGGATAAAGTAACCACAAAATATCAAATATAGGGGGATAAAGTAACCACAAAAGATCAAATATAGGGGGATAAAGTAACCACAAAAGATCAAATATAGGGGGATAAAGTAACCACAAAAGTTCAAATATAGGGGGATAAAGGAACCACAAAAGTTCAAATATAGGGGGATAAAGTAACCACAAAAGATCAAATATAGGGGGATAAAGGAACCACAAAAGATCAAATATAGGGGGATAAAGGAACCACAAAAGATCAAATATAGGGGGATAAAGGAACCACAAAAGATCAAATATAGGGGGATAAAGGAACCACAAAAGATCAAATATGGGGGGATAAAGTAACCACAAAAGATCAAATATAGGGGGATAAAGGAACCACAAAAGATCAAATATAGGGGGATAAAGTA
>JAUCBJ010005188.1:0-19554 GCA_032718475.1 Nemertoderma westbladi
TCCCAAAATGTTATTTTCGCATTCATTTGGTTATACTTGTTGGATATGTCATGCCGTCCAATCGCAGACGAGGAGCTGACTTAATCAAATGAGACCAATTGACTAGCTATATTAGTGATACACATTAACTTCACATTGATTGTTTCATAATGAATGATTGTATATTTCTGGGAATACCTCCTCACCTCATACAGTGGTAATTTAGTACCCCAGGGTGTCCTTCACGGTGATTATGTTCTTTCTTTGTGTACTGGCCGCAGCCATATTCAGTTGATTCTGATACCTGATATATTTTTATAAAGTTATTAAATATATTCACAGAAAATCAAACATAATACTTTTCACTATTCTCTGGATTGAGGTTATTCCGAACTTCCCCTGCCTGTAATAAACTACAACCCGCTCGAGATTCAGGGCTCGAAACAATCATCTCTATGGGTCCCCTGACAGGCGCTACTACTCCTATCCCATGTTTTGGTCCCAGGAATTCAACTGTTCCTTATTTTATGGGACCTACAACCAATGCTTCGTAAGCTCGGCGCTTAACCCTATTAAACCCGGGGGGGGGGTCAATATGACCCCACCCGCCGTGGTTTTTTTGTTATAATTCTGAAACAAACGCAGTTGGGAATCTGAAATTTTATGACTTTTCCTAAAAATCTATTGTCTTCCTAGTAGTGAAAACCGTTTTCAAAAATATTGGGTAGTTTTCGAGTTATAGCACCATTTTTTAACCCTACTTTTGGCACTTTTTTTGAGACGTTTTTTGAAAATTACTTTTCATTAAATATTAATTGTAACATCTCTATTTTTGATTTACACCGGTTTTTTGTTGTTAGCAATTGGAAGGAATTCATATAAATTGATTTAGAAATTTCAAACTTGTTTTTTTCGGCGGGTGCCAAATTTTGGTGCCAGCACCAAATTTTGAAATATGTCAATTTTGTAAATTAATTGTTTGAAACTTGTTTTTTACGCAATTGGGGTTTTTTGGGGTTCTGGTTTCGATGAAATATATACGAGTTGCACCAAGCGTATCAAACTTATTTTTCGGTGCTGTGTGCAAATTTTGGTGCTAGCACGAAATTGTGAAAATCCATTCAATAGATAAAATTGCTTGTGACAATTTATTTCTTGCATTTTAGAGGTTTATGGCTGTTCTGAATTCAATGGAATATATAATTATCGATCTAGACATCTCAAACTTGTATTTTTCGGAAGTGGGTGCAAAATGTGGTGCTAGCACCAAATTTTGAAAACCATCAAATATATCAATTGATTGTGTCATCTTGTTTCTTGCATTATACGGGTTTGTTAGGGTTCTGAATTCAATGGAATCAGTAAAAATTTCATAAGAGTTTTCAAACTTGTATTTTTCGCCTATGGGTGAAAATTGTTGTTCTTGCACCAAATTTTGGAAAATGAGTAAATTGATCAGTAGATAGTATCATCTTGTTTCTTGCGTTATACGGGTTTATGAGGGTCCTGAATCCGATGGAATCAATAAAAACAGCACTGGACATCGCAAACTTGTACTTTTTGGTGATGGGTACGAAATTTGGTGCTAGCACCAAAATTTGCCAAATTACGCCGAAAAATACAAGTAGCAATGATCTGGCATATTTGAAATGTATTCAATTGGAATCAGCGCCCTAGAAAACCTAAAAATGTGACTTTATAGCATCGTATAAGTGAATTAAAAATTTTGTGTTCTAACTGAAAAGTGCTGGTTACTTGTTTTTTTCATTTTTTTCCTACGCATAGAGGACTAAACAGCCATTTATGGTAATCATATCATTTTTAAATATTTTCCAATGTATTTTGCGCCCCAGAAAACCTGTATTGAAAAACAATTAGCCGAAAAATGTAACTTTCAAATTTTGTGAAAATTGTGCACTACTTGTAATTTTGGTGCTGCAATATTACCACCCCAGTACATTTTTTCGAAAATTTTTTTTTTCGGTCGGATCCAGACTAATGATACCTACGTACAAACAAAAAATCAGACGTTTTCGTTAATATTTGTAGATTTTAGAGGGAGGGGTCAATATGACCCCCCCCCCCCCCCGGTATTTGTACAGCATTTTATAGCCCGGTACTAATAGGGTTAACCAATCGAATATACTACCAAAGGAGTACTGTATTTAATACTTTTAATAATTACTGTAATTAATTAATAATTTCTATAACTGATTTATTATTTTTAAGCTTGATTTTATGCTACATACAGTATAAGATACTAAATAATGTAGTTTGGATTGTTCACGATTTATCTTTTTGGTTTTATTAAGTAATGGTCAATCTGTTTGCAGAAGGCCAACGTAACGGTACACTATTTACTGCCAGGGAAAATGGAAACTCGATGAATGAAATTTAATGATAATGTTCCTCAGCGGTGTTTAGTGAAATTATTTACCAAAAATGTAGAAAAACCCAATAAGGCCTCAAGATGGCGTGAATGAATGTATTTACTTTTACAAGCAGAGAGGTGCATCACTTCAAAGTAAGTGGAAGAATTGCCACTAGGAACTTGATTGATTGATGGATGGATATTTTAGTCGGTGGATGCCACTACAAAAACACCATCTGTGGTTAATATAAGACGGAAGTGACTTTGTCACTAACTTAATAAGTAGATGGTGTTCCCCCTGAGGTCTTTAAAATACCTGAGTGTTTAAAGCTCATCTATCCCATCATAGTAGACATGTACCGAACAACAAGAGTCCCACAAGAAATGAAAACAAATAAGTTGGTGCCAGTTCCCAAGAAGGGCAACCTAACACTCTATGGTTCTTTTCGGGGAATCTCATTGATCTCAATTGCTGCAAAGCTATACAATAGGATTCTATTAAATCGCATCAGGGATCCCATTGAGAGACTGCTCCGTGGAAATCAAAATGGGTTCCGTAAGGTCGTGGGACCATGGAGCCCATTTTGGCACTTAGAAGGATAATTGAAGAGTTATCAAAAAAGAAAGACAGGCATCTGGCTGTTATCTTTGTTGACTTCTTCAAGGCCTTTGATTCAGTCTCTCGCTCACGTATGTTCAGCATACTTTCATTATATGGGATTCCTGATGAAATTATTGCAGCAATCAGATCAGTATACGATGGTTCGACAACATTTGTGTCTACTGTTGACGGTGACACAGAACCATTTGAAGTGTTATGGGGCGTCCTCCAAGGAGACACACTTGCACCATTCTTGTTCGTTCATTATTGTGGTTGATTATGTTCTACGCATGTCCTTAGATCATTATAATGATGATGGGGTGATGATAACTCCACCTACTGGCTCCAGAAGTCGAGGAAATCCTGCCAAGTACCTAACTGATCTAGACTTTGCTGATGACTTAGGAGTACTCTCAGAATCATTAGAGGGAGCCCAACGGCTCTTCAGCTCATTAGAACATGCTGCTTCTAGTGTTGGTCTTTTTATTAACTCCAGAAAGACCAAAATTCTGACAGTTAACTTCGAAAGTCCTCAGCAAGTCTCTGATCGGATGAGCATAAGCTCAAAGGATGGTATGCTTGAGCATGTGGGCGACTTCTGTTACCTGGGATCATGGATCCGGAAGTCAGGTGAGGACCTTCGAATACGTAAGGGAAAGGCATGAGCAGCCTTGAATAGGCTTTCCAGGATTTGGAAGTCACCGAGAATTAATCGGAAACTTAAGGTCCGATTATTTAGAGCAGCAGTAGTTCCAGTACTCCTCTACGGGAGTCCATGCTGGGCTCTAACTGCTGAGGACACCAAATCTCTGGATGGCACATTCACAAGAATGCTACGCCGGGTTCATTGTGTCAAGTACAATGCACACATCTCCAACCAGACACTGTATAACATTGGAGGTGTCTCATTGGTTCCCCCAAGCTTGACACTAGAACAAAATCGCCTCCGCTTTGCAGGACATTGCTTTCGCCGTGAGGATCAGCCAGTGCATAATCTTGTACTTTGGCAGCCTCATGGAGTGAATAAGCATGGTGGACAGCCCATGACTTTCTTGAGACGCATCTTAAAGGACACTGGCCTTAAAGATGCGGATGATCTAGCAAATGTCATGGGTGATAGGGAGTTGTGGCGGTGCAATTTTGTTGACAAGTCGGCACAGCATTCTTAAAAATGCAGCTGCAATGCAGCATGCCGATCCTAGTAGTAGTAGTAGTAGTAATAACCGCTGGATGCATTAGTCTGGTAATGAAATGATAGAAAGTAACAATATAGTAAGGGAAAGCAGTATAGAAAGCAATATACTGCTTCGTGTACTGCTTTCTTCTAGCGAGACAAAGTTAATTATTTATACAAAATTATTTTTTTGCAATTAAATCATTTTTATCGCAATCAAATTAAATTCTTCTCAACAATATTAATTTCTATCGCTAAAAAATATTTTTTTACACAAAAAAATCATTTTTGCAATTACTGTATATTTGGCCTACCTACTTTTTCGATCAAAAAAATATTAAATTTAAAAATACTAAAAGTTTGTCAGCTGCAGGTCTCTACATAGACTTGTCAACCAATAGGCTCGCCCTGGAGGGATGTTGGCACTAAGCTGCTGATTGGCTGGTGCCTGCCGCTGGGAGTGCTAAACGCTACAGTAAAGATGCTCTGTAGACTACTGGTTTACCTGCATTACTTCTCTATCTTTCCGTTAGAAAGCTAATTATTGTTTATCAAACATACCATTATAACAACCGTCATGGGCGGTATGCTCAATTTATTTGATTAACATATTTGTGTAGGCCAGTACGCCTATCATAGTGTCGATGCCTGCCAGCTGCAGGGGTTTTCATATATTGCGGCTTCGTTAAATCACGAAAATTACCTTTGAAATCTTGGACACACTTTGGCAACTTTTTAGGAGAATCACCTTTGATAAAGGTTCTACTCTTGCCAAGCAATCTCCATTGCCTAAGGATTTTATTTAAAGTGGTTTTACATAGACGTAATGTGAAATTTGTATATCATATTTCCTTTTAGATTACGTCTATAGCCTGCTATATTTTAGTGCCAGTGAAGTTGCTGTGGGTGAATTATTTCATAATGTATTTTATTCTAAACTGGAAATATTATTGAACTCTTATAGGTGGAACATGATTTATATTCCAATAGAGCCCATAGGGCACTGCAAATGAAATAGAGACGTGACCGGTGTAATAAGTTAATATTTCCTGCACCACATGGATGAACGCACCCCTACGATATAACATAAATCCCACATTCATGGCAGATCCCCCTATGCGGAGTGCCAACGTTCGTATAAACTACTACAAAGAGTTGGAATCGTGCAAAACCCACAAACTCGTCGAGGAATGCGAATCAGATACATCAAAGTTCTCAAATTTATGGAAGTTCGGCTGGAATACAAAACCTGTGGTTCAACAAATTTCTTAAGACGACTGGTCTAAACATGTTTCGTCATGGGTAACATTCTTCTTCCCCTTGATCGTCCGCAGTTGTGATATCGCTTCGTTTTGCAATTTAATAAATTCCTCCGCCATTACAAAATAATTAAAATTAAGTACAGTAAGTGCAGAAGTGCAGAAGCCAGTACAGCAGTAACAGTTTGAGTTTATAAGCGGTATGCAGTAGGCCTACTGCATATATTTTATGCAGGACTGTAGCAATATCAATCTGGCAGTTTGCAGTACAGCATATCAGCAGTACTGACTCCTGCTAATACTAATATATAATATACCTATATCGAATAATTGTATCTAATCTAATAATAATATATCTAATCTGGAAATGGATTGAGTTCGGCTGGAACCCAGTTCAAGAAGCAAACTGGAAAGCTATGGACTCATAGTGGACCCAGTGGTCACAAGTCTCAGATTGACCATTTTCTGTTTCATACGAAATACAGGAGGTCTATACAAAAGATGGTAATGCATTTATACTTCGACCCTTCTCCAATGATCACCGCCTTATTGTTGCCAAGGTAAGACTTAGTCTGCGTGCTAGCAGAACAACGAAATCTGCCTTGCCGCGGCATGACTGTTCCTATCTCTGTTGCAACCAAGGCCTACTAGAGAAACAGGCCTGGAATCCGAGATCAAGCCAATTCTATTGAAGGCCTAATAATCCAATGTGTGTGTGTGTGTGTGTCCGGAGCTCTACAGCCCCCGCATTTCTAAACCAATCTGATCGAGTAAGGTATCAAACGAAGCGGAATTGTCATACGATGCTCACCGCCCAAAAACATTTTGGTATTCTAGAACATTATTTAGCTATTAATAGCTATTATTGTAAATTGCAATTTTTCATGAGTAAACCATAGGCTATTATATACTACTACTTCTACTTGGGACTACGTTAGGAGGACAAGCTGTCCACCGCTAGCGCTATTCTAGAACATAGATAAATAAAGGTAATAGGATTTATTAATAATATTAATATAATAATAATAAACTGGAATATAATTTTTTTGATGAAATGGATGAACCCACCGCAAAAATCGGTCGGTCTGCATGTTAGTAATTGATGTCCTGTTGTAATTTCACAATTAAGTAATATAATAATAATATGTACTGCTTAAGAATTGCACTCAAGAGTTAAAAAAATATTAAATATAGTTATAGTATAGGTTTATATTATAGCATCCACTTCATTGTCGGTCAACGTGATGTCAACACACGAGGAACACTTGTGCTTCCCAAGTTCACTTGAACATTCAACCTCCAGTTCTGTGTATAGTTCCTACGCTTATATGGTAATTTCCCCCAGCAGATTGGTGAAAGTGCCCAAATTAATTAAAATTATAATTAATTAAAATAAATTTAAATAAATAAATTAATTTATTAATTAAATTAATTAAATAAATTAATTTTATCGTTGGCAAGGAAATCCGACATCTCGTCAATATCCGGATTGCGTTTAGAAGAACTTGCGCGCGTCGTTGAGCGTGGAGGGGCTGGAGGCGTTGGGATGGAGAGCAGAGGAACATTTGGGAATACCGACGGCGGTTCCGCCGGCACTGGGTATCTCCCGGAATGATGTTTCGTTGTCATCTCTTCGGGCCAGTGCTTCCGACAAACTCCCATGAAGCATGAAACTCGTAACCTTGCACGGATCTACGATATTCGGAAGTTGCCGCAACCACGTTTGCAATTCCACAGGATCTTTCGGAAACGCGTAGACCGTAATCGGTGAGGAATTCTCCTCCCCGTCGTCCATACCGGTCAGTTTATCCTTCGCGTTCGCATAACCAGTTCTGCAACCGCCGACGGAACACTTCCTTCCCATCGAGTTAACGGCCGTACATTCGTATCAGGTTGTCACTTTGGTAGTTTATTCGGGTAGACACTCGTGTATTCAGGTAAACACTCGAGCAGTCAGGTGGGAAGAGTAAACAATAACATAATTCAGTGCAGTAGGTAGTTCAAGATTTGTAAACTATAGGCCTACAGTATACCGGTATCAGAATTCTAGGCCTTCAATAATGAAGGCCTGTAGGCTGGCTGCCAGGCCTGTTTCTCTAGTAGGCCTTGGTTGCAACAGACCAGTGTGAGATCCAGCTTCACACTACATCTGAGCAACATGAATCAGGCTCTTGCATCTAAAGGTGGCAGATCACTGCGAGGTCTATACTACTACCTTCACAGAAGCAGTTACGTTAGCAGCTGCAGAAGCAGTTCCTGTATACCCTCGAAACAGGAAAAAGGCCCCTGGACTGACCACAAAATTTGGAAGTGCCGAAATGATCTCTATAAGGCACAGAAAGAGTCCTGACTCAAACAGACGACAGTGGGCAATAATACAGTTAAGGCTGCATCTAGCAGGCAGTCACAACATGCATGGAAATCGATCAACTTGCTTACTGGGCGGAGAAGCCAACCAACCACCAAGGTTAAGGCTGAATCACCAGCCGATCGCCTCAATGGTTGGAAGGCCCACTTTGAAAAGCTCCTCAATAATGACAGGGTATTGCCTGATAACTTTATAGAAGTAAAAGTGTCTGAGTCTGTACTCCCAGATATTCCCATTGAGCCATAAAACCAATCATGCCAGTGGAGTAGATGGTGTGCCTCCTGAGGTATTTAAATACCTGAGTGTTTGAAGCTCATTTATTCCATCATAGTAGACATGTACAGAACGACAAGAGTTCTACAAGAAATGAAAACAAATAAGGTGGCGCCAGTTCCCAAGAAGGGCAACCTAACACTCTATGGTTCTTTTCAGGGAATCTCATTGATCTCGATTGCTGCAAAGCTATACAATATAATTCTATTAAATCGCATCAGGGATCCTATTGAAAGACTGCTCCGTGGAAATCAGAATGGGTTCCATAAAGGTTGAGGGACCATGGTGCCCATTTTGGCACTGATGACTTAGAAGTGGAGCACTCTCAGAATAACTAGAGGGAGCCCAACGGCTCCTTAGAACAGGCTGCTTCTAGTGTTGGTGTTTTTTTAAACTCCAAAAAGACCAAAATGTTCACAGTTAACTTTGAAAGTCCTCGATGATCGGATGAGCATGATGTAAAGGATGGTATGATGAAGGATGGTAAAGGATGATGTGGATGACTTCTGTTACCTGGGATCATGGATCCGGAAGTCAGGTGAGGACCTTCGAATACGTAAGTGAAAGGCATGGGCAGCATTGAATGGACTTTCCAGGATTTGGAAGTCAAACAGAATTCATTGGAAACTTAAGGCCCGATTATTTAGAGCAGCAGTAGGTACAGTACTCCTCTAAGGGAGTCCATGCTGGGCTCCAATTGCTGAGGACACCAAACCGCTGGATGGCACAATGTGCAATACACACATCTCCAACCAGACACTATATAACATTGGAGGTGTCGCATTGGTTCCCCTAAGCTTGACACTAGACCAAAGCCGCCTCCACTTTGCAGGACATTGTTTTCGCAGTGAGGACCAGCCTGTACACAATCTTGTGCTTTGGCAGCCCCTCTCAGTAGCACCTCAATATTTCTCAAACTTAAAAAGCGCAACAAACCTTCTGGCATCAAACTCGTCATGACATCCTGTTGCTCGAGCTTGGTCGCCCGTCTCCAAAGGCGATTATCCTTAACAGACAGCGGAAATACCTACAGAAAATTACTTCAAATCTCTCTCTCGCCTGTTATTTTCACCTTAGGTCTTGTTCGACAAGCTGGTACACTGTTCGCGCTTTTGTGAAGTATACAAATTTCAAAACAATACTTACAACACAATACAATATTAAATTGTTCAATACAATAATTACTGGAATACAGACAGTTCCGCCATTACTACTGTAATACTAGAGCAGAGTAAAATGTCAACTAACTGGCTTTATTATCTTTTTCATTAACACTCCCAAAAGGAGTAAAATTTATTAAAACAAGCAATATTCATCAATATTTATCAATAAAATGGATACCCTGTATGACTTAAATTAATATACATTAAAACATGATCGTAAATATTTAATGTAGGCCTACTTTACTGTATATTAATCCGAGGCGCTGATGGCTTTATTTTTAATATATATTTATTGTGCTTCAATTGAAAAATTGATTCATGGAATTTTTTTTTGATAGAGTTTGGTCAAATGGCTAAATCATTGAGAACCTCGACATCAACCACTTTATTATCTAATTTGTATTACTTTAATCTTTATGTTTTGCCCGTTTTATTGTTATTCTATAAAACCATCTGACTATGACTGTCTTTCAAAAAAAGCCGCCAAACAATCCAGCATGCTGTTCAAATTATCTCACGATCCCAACTTAATACCTCAGGATCCCGACGTAGTAAGTAGGGATCCCAACCTATTATCGTGGGATCCCCACTTATTATCACAGGATCCCAACTTATTATGTAGAAGAAATGTCGAGATGTACCTTTAAAGGTTCCTTATACTACTGTCTGTTACTTATTTCGCCTTTTCCATGGCTACTGATGGTGGGTGGTAACACAAAGTCGGCTACTGATTCAGATTTATTATTAAATCAAAATAAAAGGTCAAAAGATAGGTTTCTCAAAAAATCAGTTCATGGTTACCAAAACGTACCCCATAATCCGGCTGTCGTATGGAGTAACACAATCTACCATCACTGTAATATAATATAATATACCGGTATATGTAGATATTGCACAGTTGGTGAAGGGCGCGCGGTATAAAAATCCATTTTAATTATTGATCCTTACATCGATCGATTCGTGATGCCCACCAAGACAGACTCAACCAAATGCAAAATCCCTTAAATATCCAGTTTTGTGTTTGAACAATAGATTTTTTTTTTCATATCAAACACAGACACACCACCTATGTATGTATATACCTACTACAAACCAATACACACTACATAAACCTACACAATTATTGATTATTTGTATGAATTGAGAATATAAATATGCCAGAATTTCACTCGAAACTCAATGTTTCGATGAAAATCGAGTCAAAACTTATTAAACATACATGAAAGAGGCTCATGATAATTATATGCATGAGCTCTGCGGGCATTTACCATTAAGTATTATTTAGGATAAGTTAATTGGGAAGGAAATAGAACCCACGAGAAAAGGAATTGAGTATGAAAAAGCACCTGGTGCGCAAATCATTTAGTATTATTTAACATAAGTTAATTGGTAATCAAATAGAACCCACGGGAAAGGTTTTCGGCTTAATTAAAAGTGATCAGGCATTCTCTTTGAAGTAAATATTAGATAACTACTTTTACACGAATGTTAATAAATATGCAGTAGATTTCTCACCCAATGCAGTATTTCCAGTGCAGTACAGTTCAGTTCTTTGTAAACTATATGATAAATGCATTAGAACCCCAGATTGGTTCCCAAGTTAGATTTTCACTTAGATGCCACATCGTCTGTCTGTGCCCTTATCCATTTTATTTAATAAAAACATTTTTAAATATAAGGTTTATTCTGCCCTCCACCCAATAACGTTTAAAATAAATTAATATAATGTAATTTCTAATTCTGTATTTTAGCACATTATTATGCGTGATCAGTGATGATGACGGTATGGAACATGGCCCCACGCCCGGGTAGTGCTATTAGATATTGAACGTGGCCCAGCGCCTGGGTAATAGTGCTATTAGATATGGAACATGGCCCAGCCAGCGCCTGGGTAGTTGTGCTATTAGATATGGAACGTGGCCCCGCGCCCTGGTAGTGCTATTAGATATGGAATGTGGCCCAGCGCCTGGGTAGTAGTGCATTAGATATGGAACGTGGCCCAGCCAGCTCCTGGGTAGTAGTGCTATTACATATGTAAAAATATCGAGAGTAAAAATATCGCGAGTAAAAATATCGACAGTTGAAAAATATCTAGTGTAAAAATATCGAGTGTTGTAAAATATCGAGAGTAAAAATTTTGCTATTTTTTTAATAAATCAGTAGTAAGGAAAGCTTGAAAAGTTGATAATTATATTTTATTTATATTTCACGTCAAGCTTTTGACGGAATCCACTGGAGTTGGCAGTGGTGAATCCTGACTGGTGTGTGGATTGTACGCGTCGCCGCGTCCGCAAGCTGCTGAGCTGGTACTGGATATATATGCACTCTATTCACCCTCAATGTGCTTTCCCGCCCACTATTGGCTTAACCTGATTAATTGTCACCTCGCCACTCCGTGTTGCCGTTATCCCTCGTGCTAGCCTTACTAGCTTGCTTTTCCCTCCGAGGTGGTTTGACCTCACACCTCTCTCTGTGGCTTACAGCGTGTATTGCCTCAGTTGGTTATGAGGTGAGATTATTATTGGTAATCTCACATTGCCAACTATATTGGTAAAATGCCACTAATCCCATTTTTGGTGGGTAGTGCACGGAATTGAATCCGCTTACAAAGCTACTAAAAGTAAAAAGCCGTACCGGTAGGTATGTACAACAAGTAAATAAAAATCGAGACCCACACATGCATGTAGTCAGTGATCAGCTGACTGCAGACAGCTGATCGGTATGTTTTGCCCCAATGCAGCAGGCTTTCTCAGGATGCTCAAGCTAGCAGGACGACAGTAGAGTGAAGTTCCCAAAGGAGAAGAACAGGCAAGGTGTGATGGGGCTGGTAGAAGCCATCCGCTCCTTCCAACGTCCAACCACAACTAAAGGTTTGCGGGAATTTATCGGTATGATAACATTTTACCACCGATTTATTCCCGCAGCTACTGCCACACTGCAGCCCCTTTACGCCACCATCGCTACCAAGGCTAAGGACGTCGACTGGACTCCCGAACTAGCCGTGTCCTTCGAGTCCTCCAAGTGGGCCCTCGCAAACGTCACTATGCTCGTCCACCATTGCCACGATGCCCCGACCTCCGTCACCACCGACGCATCTGAGTCCGCTGTTGGCGCGGCCCTCGAGCAGAGGACTGACGGCAAGTGACGGCTGCTCGCGTTCTTCAGCCGACAACTCCGCTCTCCCGAGCGAAAATACAGCACCTACGACCGCAAACTCCTCGGCTTATACCTCGCTGTCCGCCACTTCCATTACCTTCTCGAGGGCCGTCCGTTTGTGGCCTACACGGACCATAAACCCCTAACTCAGGCCTTCTCAAAGGTCACTGACCCCTGGTCTCCCCATCAACAGCGCCACCTGGCATACATCTCAGAATTTACAACGAATGTACGCCATGTAGACGGGAAGGAGAACCAGGTCTCAGACACCCTCTCTCGCAGCTTCGTGGGCCATCTGTCGACCCAACTAGGGGTCGACTATAAGGCCATGTCGGCTGCCCAACATTAGGACGACGAACTCCAGGCCTACCGGGCAAACCCTGGTAGCCTCGATCTACATGATGTCACACTCACGGATGATGATGTCACGCTTCTCTGTGACATCTCTACGGGCACACCTCGGCCGATTGTCCCCAGCACGTGGCACCACCACATGTTCGATGTGGTCCATTCGCTGTCCCATCCATCCATCCACTCCACTAGGAAACTCCTCTCCGAGCATTTCGTCTAGCACGGCCTGTCCAAACAGGTGACGAGCTGGGCCAGACCTGCATCGCCTGCCAGACCTCCACAGTCCAGCGCCATATAAAGGCCCCCCTCGAGACATTATCTTCGAGACAGCCTCGTGGAATGGTTCTACCATTCCCTCAAGGCCTCCCTTAGAGCCCGACTAACTGGGCCAAACTGGGTTGACGAACTGCACTGGGCCCTTCTGGGCTACCGGACCACCCCCAAAGAAGACCTCCACTGATTGTCTGCTGAACTGGTCTATGGCAAGCCACTCACGTCGACTTCGTTGCCTCGCCAACCGACCCTCCGAACTCAACAGCTTTCCTCCCGAGCCTCCACAACCACACACAGCAGTTCATGCCCAACTCCCGTCATGGCCAACCCAACTCGTCAGTGGCGTCACAAATAACCACCAGTGACTACGCACCATTGCTCACTACGCTCCCTTACAGCAGCCCTACACCGGGCCATACAAAGTCGTACAGCACGGCCCAAAGACGTTCGTCATTGAGGTGGGCAGGCATCAGGAGACCGTCTCCATCGACAGACTCAAACCGGCCCACCTCGCTATCGATGAACCCGTCACTGTGGCCGTCCCACCGCGCCGTGGTCGACCACCTACAGTGACACCCCCGGACATCCCTCCCCCCAGTCTCTGCAACTTACCCGACCCACCGCAAACTACCATAGCAACTCGAAGTGGGCGGGCCATCCGGCAGCCGGACTATTTTTATTAATTCAGGTTCTGGGGGGAGCCATGTAGTGCCCATATATATATTAGGGGTCATCGAACCCGAATTGACGGAAACGGAAACTATATAATATCTGAATGCCTACCTATGTAAATATTATTATTGAAAGTTGAGAGAACTGTGCTCTCTACACTTTCGATATTTTTCAACACTCGATATTTTTACACTCGATATTTTTCAACACTCGATATTTTTACTCTCGATATTTTTCAACACTCAATATTTTTACTCTCGATATTTTTCAACACTCAATATTTTTCAACACTCGATATTTTTCAACACTCGTTATTTTTACTCTCGATATTTTTCAACACTCGATATTTTTACTCTCGATATTTTTCAACACTCGATATTTTTACACTCGATATTTTTCAACACTCGATATTTTTACTCTCGATATTTTTCAACACTCAATATTTTTCAACACTCGATATTTTTCAACACTCGATATTTTTCAACACTCGTTATTTTTACTCTCAATATTTTTCAACTCTCTAAATTTTTATTCTCGATATGTTTACTCTCGATATTTTTCAACACTCAATATTTTTATTCTCGATATTTTTCAACACTTGATATTTTTACTCTCAATATTTTTCAACCCTCGATATTTTTACTCTCGATATTTTTCAACACTCGATATTTTTACTCTCGATATTTTTTGAACTCGCGATATTATCGTTATTTTTTAACACTCGATATTTTTACTCGCGTTATTTTCACTCTCGATATTTTTCTTGTCTCGATATTTTTCAATATAACTGGTTCAGGCATTCACTATAACTGTAACTGATACATTGCCTTTACACATCTGGAAGACTAGCTAAAAAACAACGAGTTTCCTAAGGTGGTTATGATTGTGTGCTATTCACCACTAGTGATGCCCCAGTAGACAAGGAAACTTGAAACTTTCTTCCACAATCTTCAAGTAGATACTTTTTCTGGGTTACTTTTTTGGCGACAATCCGCATTTATCTTCAACATAACCTTGGGTCTACAGTTATAGTGTCAACTGAAATCAGCCCATCTTAAAGATGTAATCTCTGAAATTTATTATTTTATTTAGGCTTGGACTCAGTTCAAGTACTGGAAAGCTGGACTGGTCTCACACAGGACCCACTACTGGTCATAATGCGCAAGTCATAATAGGTACCACGTACCAGTGAATGTATTGATGTTGACAGTTCTAGGTTCAGGAGAATCAGACAACTTAGTGATGTTGATGCAATAAAATAAATACTCGTAAATGTGCCTGAAGATATTGGGGTTGAGAGATAACGATGGTCCTGATGTAGAGACTTCTGTAATTCCTAAGATTCCAGGTTTTTCGAAAATAACCCCTGGTGATCTAACTGAACTTAAAGAAACACAATTTAATTATGATTATAATGACTCATGACGGACTGCTACACATGACTGACCATAATAACTATAGGGTTATCGAACTCGAAGGCATTGTGTGAATTATGCATGATAAATTAATGCAATAGCCATATTGGATACCACACAAGGAATAATAATGAGAATTTGAGAATTAATAACAACGGTTGATATTTTCCAGTATACTAAGTACCACAGTCAATAATTTGTTCTTTTTGACTGTCAATGTTGTTAGTTATTGGCCATCATAAAAACAATTTTACTCAGTAAACTATATATATATATATCATACGTTTTGTATTTTAATTCAATACGAATTAAAATACAAAACGTATGCTATATATATATAGTTTATGGAGTAAAATTGTTTTTCTATCACCCGCCGTAAACTGGTGAATCAAAGATTTACCATCACTAATTATCTGATAGAAAGAAATGATAGTCTCTACTCCGCAAAAGCATTACTTTCGAAAAGCGAATTTTTCAGAAAAATAATGTTATCATTGTCAATATTAGGTCATTTAACCATATTAAACCCGGGTGGTTCAATATGATCCCCCCCCCCCCCCCCCCTTCCCCCTTGGTTTTTTTTATAACTCTAAAACAAATGCAGTGGGGAATCTAACTGGTTTCAAAAACATTGGGAAGTTTTCGAGTTATAGCACCATTTTTTAACCGTACTTTTGATACTTTTTTGAGGCGTTTTTTGGAAATTACATTTCATGAAATATTATTTGTAACATCTCTATTTTATCTCTATATATTTACACCGGTTTTTTGGTGTTTACAATTAGATGGAATTCATATAAATAAATTTAGAAATTTTTTTTCGATGGGTGCCAATTTTGGTACCAGCCCAAATTTTGAAATTTGTCAATTTTGTAAATTGATTATTTGAAACTGGTTTTTGCGCAATAGGGGGTTTTTTGGAGTTCTGGTTTCGATTTAATATTTACGAGTTGCACCAGGCGTATCAAACTTAAATTTTTCGGCGCTGGATGCAAAATTTGGTGCTGCACGAAATTTTGAAAATCCATTCAATAGTTCAATTGCTTGTGACAACTTATTTCTCGCGTTTTAGAGGTTTTAAATTCAATGGAATAAATAATTATCTAACTAGACATCTCAAACGTGTATTTTTCGGAAGTGGATGCAAAATGTAGTAAATTTACTAAATGTGACGGGATCCAATGGAGTTGGCAGTTTGGACCCCGACCGGTGTGTTTGTTTGTTACTATACGCGTCGCCGCGTCCGTAGGCTGCTGAAAGGCTGTAGTCTGAATATTAAGGCCGAAGGCCGTTTGAAAAACTGAGTTTTTAGTGCCAGTTGGTGTAATCTCAGAACATAATAATAGCACAATCAGAATATAATAATAGCATGGTAGTGTCGACGTTAAAAACTGTTCCAGTCTCACAACTCTACAGATACCAACTGAATCATAATCAACAAGTACAACGGTTATATTGCTAACACATATTAGTTACTCCTACTGTTCTGAGTGGCCTGGCCAATGGATGCATTCCAATCACCTGTTCTCCCGTCCCATCATTGGCTATCCTAATTAATCTCCATCTCGCCACTCCCTGCTGCCACTATCCCCACATGCTAGCCCCTTTGTCCCCTTGAGATGGTTTATGACCTCTCAACTTTGCTTGTGGCTGGCAATGTGTATTGCCTAAGTTGGTTATTAGGTGACATTATATTGGTAATGTCACCTTCCCAAATATAATTGGTAAAAGCCACTAAGCAGGGAATTGAATCCGCTTACACTCCCCCCATGCAATATTCCCGGTGAGAAGATAGCATCAACCTGAAGTGCGCTTCAATTCCGCTGGAATCCAATCTAGTATTGGATGTGGGGTGGAATTTTCTTCTCGGGGTCAGCTTTCCAGGCTGGCCCCCTGGGTCTGTTTTCACTACCCATCCTTGATACATCTGCGAGCTAAGCTGTACCAAGGCATCTGGCGTCTCTGTTTTAGACGATTGCCCTCACTCCTCACACAATTTTATCTCTCTGACTTTGTTGTCCCTTCCTTTCTCACTAGTCCCTTAGGACTCATCCCCCTCCATGCTCACTCCCCACGCTTGATTCTCGCTCACTTTTACTTCCCTTTTCATACTTCCCCAATACCCGTTTTGCTCTCACTCTCCGTACGCTCATGTCGGGCTCCCACAATCTCATTAGTGTGGCTGCACTCGAGAAATGGGATCCGTCTAAAGTCTCGTCTAAAGCCCTGTTCTAGTCAATTAGTCTGCAGTCCCAGTAGCTAATTGGAAAAAGGTTGTACTTAACTATAGTACGTATATTATATATTATATATTCATCTACACGACGTGTCTTAATCGCCCCCTTTTGGAGGTGATATAACTCGTCTCTCCCCGTCTCGCCCCCGGCTTGAGTGAATTCGCAAGTCCCACACTGTATTCCTCTCGGAACTTGTTCCACTCCATTTTCTTGTGGCACATGAGTCCCATCAATTGATCCGTCGCCATGGCTCCCTATTGCCAGGACCATATATCTGCCCCTCTCCATGGAATACGATAAACTCCTTCATAATTTCTCCGCCATCATGATTATCCTCTCTCACCAGACTGGTGGTGCCTTAGAAAGGTTCAGTAGGGCAAGAGATAACTAAGTATGGGTCTTAATTAGTTTAAATCAGAGATGGCCCACCTCCTATCTGCATTCTGTCAATGTTTCGTACGAATATTCCCCTTTATGTGCCAATTTACCCCTGATTCTTCAGTGCTGTGTTCACACCCCAACCTCAACTGACATGCTATTACTCTATCTACTACTCAATTACTATGTAAGTAATTCATCACTACTTGTATACAAAGAAGACTAGCTACAGTTTTCCTATTGTTGTACTAGCTTCCTACCAGACAGTTTCCTGGCTCTGTAACAATACCCTAAGTCTGTACTATGGGGTATGAGCTACAGTAGTCTAGTTTGTGCGGCCTACACAGTCTATTCTACTACGCCTACATACCCCCCTCGACTCCTCACGTGGCGCCCTCAATGCCCTCAATAGTACGTATTACGTGTTATTGGTCCCATTGACCCAGCTTGTGCTGGTATTTATTACGTATGTTGGCACATTGTGCCCATCAGACGTGTGCAATGTATACCCCTCCTAATCCTCACATGGTGCCCTCAGTGCCCACAATAGTACGTATTACGTATTTATGGTACTATGTACCCTTCTACTACGGTATGTGTACATACCCCCCCTCAACTCCTCAAGTGGCGCCCTTGGTGCCCACAATAGTACTAGTGGTGCGTATGTAAATTAGGTACGTGGGTACACTTGTACCCATCCGATGTACGTAATTGTATCTACCTTTTTTTTTTTTTTTTTTTTTTTAAATTGTATCTACCTACACCTAAATATTATGTACGTTGGTACGTCCGTACCCATCAGACGTACATAATGTCTACCTAAAGTGTACCTTGGTACTAATATTTACTACTTATTTTATTTTATTATTTTTTGATTAGTGTTTGGAAAGGGCATCTCGCCCTCATTCCCACCCCCCTCAGTCCAATATATTGGACGACTCAACTAACTTAGGGCGACCCTTCAATAGGCAACACTTCCCTACCGCCCTCCTGTAGGTCTTCCTATCTTTGGCCACTATCTTTCCTCCGATCCTCACTTCTACAGATCTAATTCTTCCATCTTCGCCAGGGTAGCATTCAGTAGTAGAATGCCCCCTGCTGTCATAGAAATCTTCATCCTGGAGATTGGCTATTTCTTCATTAAATTCCTCCTTTTGTAGTGGAATGCTACCCACATCTGGCCCACTGACATCACATCTGGCCATATGGCCCCTCACTAGCCCCCTTCTTTTTCTGTCTCACGTCTGACATTCCCGCTGTCTCATAGAATTCGTCGTCGTCTTTTGGTGGCAGGATGCCACCCTTCATTTCATCATCACTTGGCGGTAGAATGCCACCCTTCATCTCATCACCACTGGTACATTCCACCTCTGCTAGCCTCCCCCTCAATATGTGCACCGGCGTTAAAGCCCCAGATGACCCTTGGTCATCATTTGATACGCAAAATGGTTTAACATTTAATGCCCACTCGCACTCTGCCAGCCCCGTATTCAACACGTCCCCTCTAACTTTCCCATTCTCATCATCCTTTATCCTCGACTCCTCACCCTTTGGATTAACACTCTTACATCCTCTCCCTTTCCACCTTGTCTTCTTATTCGAACTCCTCGGTATCGGTATGCTTCTTAATTGGACCGGCGTCTCTTCCAGACATCTCTCTGGATATCTCGCCACCCACTCTTCTCCATCCTCATACAGATACTCGCCAGGAATGTTTGTGTTCCATCCCATCGCCTCTAGGTCCTATGCATTGAACCCATTCTCCTCCGCCCACTCTCTTGCTGTTGCTTCTTGTCCTGACTCCTCTATCGGCGGTATTTATCTGGACTCATCCTCCACCCTTTGCACTATGCATGGTTCCAGATCCATACCCGTCCCCGACTC